>BRDA01013259.1:89607-111329 GCA_036984385.1 Crenuchus spilurus | reverse complement strand
CCATCCAAGTAATACCTGCTCTGTGATGGTCCTGTGGGGTCCTGACCTTTACAAAACAGGGTGAACAAAGTATACAGAGAAACAGATGGACTACAGTCTGTAATTGTAGAACTACTAAGTGCACCTGTATGATCAGTGGAGCTAAAATGGACAAGATGTGTGTATGTAATGATGTGACTATTTTGTGTGGAAAATTTTAAAAAGTCATATGATTTAGTTCTTTAAATATTTGTTGTTATTTTCCACATCACCCCTCACCCGGACCTCGGATCCCCCTTACAACTGCTTCACTCAAAAAAAAAAAAAAATATTAGATCACCTTCTCATATTAAGCATCATATTCACTATAATAACATCCACAATGTTATCTAGGATTGTTAAATGTATGCTGTAAAAAAAGTAAAACCTATGAAGCTGCAGAAGTTATATAAATACTGTACATATAAGGGTGAGTCAAAAATGATCTGCACTTTAGTTCTATTAAAACTACTGTTGGCTGATGTCTTATCAACACTTTCTGTACAAGGTCACTGTCCACATAACTGCTGTGCAGGTCTGAACATATTACGTTAGTTCATTTATGACTGCAGTGCAACAAAAAATGGCCGCCTCACTTATGATTTGCACAGTTCAACCATAGACGTATATATACCTAGATGCCGCATTGAGCACTGACTCATATGTCAACATCGCCGCCATATTGGAGATATAACATGAGAGAGATGCTGCACTCTGGTGCTGCGTGGAGTTTTTCAAACCATTTTACATTCAAAACGGGATCACATGGGATTACCTTTCACAGGTAAGACTGACAAAGTGTTTTTGATTGTATTTGGCCATTCTAACATTTAAAAAAAATTATTTTTTTGTGCCTAAAAGTTTCCCAGTGTATATTAGTGCACATCTAAATGTGTGAATGAATGTACTACACAGTAAATCTGCCAGTGTTAAATCAACACTATTAGAGTTAAATTAACACTGAGGGTGTCAAAATTTAACACTCTCAGTGTTAATTTAACTCTAATAGTGTTGATTTAACACTGGCAGATTTACTGTGTAGCTTAACTTTGTAGAAAGCCACTTTAGGAAATTCAGTCCATTCACTTGTATTAGTTCACAGCGCAGCTTTGCCTCCTCCAATATGGCGGACACACAGTTACGTCACATCAGTGGGCCAACACAGTCAACGAGGAGTCTAGGTATTAATGTCTATGGGTTCAACTATCAACAGTGCTCGTTACAGTGAAATGTTCACAGAAGAGCTGAAGTTTAAAACTCAAACAAAACACAGAGAAGAGCTGTCCAAGGATGTTGTGTTGTTGCATGACAATGCAAGTCCACACACTGCTGCCCAAACTTCTGACACTATCCAAACACTTGGTTTTGAGGTGTTAAAGCTCCTCCCAATAGTCTTGATCACATCTGAGTATCACCTGTTTACTGATAAAGAAAGATGGAGATTTGCTTCTGATGCAAAGGTGAAGAGAGCTGCACATTCATGGCTCACAGCTCAGCCAAAAACATAATAATGAGGGAATATGAAAGCTTGTTGATAGATGGACAACATATAAAGACAAGTAGGAGATTACGTAGAAAAAATATTTATTTATCTCTAAACTGATTCTAACAAATTCTACAGCCAGAGTGTGACTCGTACATTATTATCACCTTTGTTTAGCAAGGATCTATATTGTAATAGTTACAGTATATGAAAAATGTGCTTATTTTTGTATTAGTACTCACGAGTCTTGCACTGGAATCCATAGAAGCCAGGTTTGCATCTACACACTCCTGGATACACACACACCTCATCCTGCGTGCAGGCTGCCTCTCCCTCACACAGTGCTGAGGAAAGATCAGAGACGAATTACAGAGAGCATCTCATCAGCATCAAAAGGCGTTCCTTGTTTACAGTTAAAAAACAAAACAATCTGCAAATGTGCTCACACTCACGTATAGTGCAGTCTTCACCCTGCTGAGCCCATCCAGAGCAACACACAAGAGACGAGTCTCTGTTTAAGAAGGAAAATAGGAAACATAATATATACACTGATGAGCAGTACATTAAAACCTCTTTGTATCAGCACTCATTGTCCATTTTAACTGCACTGATCATACAGGTGCACTTTGTAGTTCTACAATTACAGCCTGTAGTTCATCTGTTCCTCTGTATACTTTATTAACCCTATTCTTTAATGATCAGGACCCCACTGAGCAGCTATTTTTTTAATGGCAGATCATTGTCAGTGACACTGATGTGGTGGTGGTGTGTTAAGAGTGTGTTGCGCTGGTATGAGGGGATCACTCACAATAAACACTGTCCACTCATTGTCCACACCTACCATGTTGGTCCACCTTGTAGATGTAAAGTCAGAGACTTTACATGGGTGGCACGGTGGCTTAGTGGTTCTCAGGTTTGTCTCTCAGCGCTGAGGTCTTGGGTTTGAGTCCACATCTGAATGGAGTTTCCATGTTCTCCTCGTGTCTACGTGGGTTTCCTCTGGGGTCTCTGATTTCCTCCCACAGTCCAAAAACATGGAGATCAGGTGAATTGGCTACTCTAAAATTACCCTGGTGTGTGTATGAATGTATGTATGCACAGATATGGTTGGCACTCTGTCCTGGGTGATCCCCCTAGTGCTCCATGCAGTCCTCCAGGTGGACGGTCGCTTCCGGTTGAGAGTACGCTGTGTGCGATTGGCTGCCGCTTCTCACCGGTGTGTGTGTGGCTGAGTGTGTAAATGCAGTGTGTTGATTGTAAAGCGTCCTTGGGTATCTAGAAAGTGCAACCTTAATAATAATAATAATAATAAAGAGACAGCAGCTCCTCTGTTGCAGCACAATTTGTATTGCTCCTCTACTTCTTCACTAGTGATCACAGGATGCTGTTGGCTGGATGGTGGACTATCTCAGCTCAGCAATGATACAGAGGTGTTAACATAAACATAAGTAGCTCTGCTGTTGTACCAGCACAACACACCACCACCACATCAGGGTCACTGTAGTGCAGAGAATCCTGAAGCTGTAAGGCCTCCCAAAAAACAGGGTGAACAAAGTATACAGAGAAACAGATGGACTACAGTCTGTAATTGTACAACTACAAAGTGCACCAGTGTTTCTGATGAGGGGGTTAATGTTATATTTGGCGGCTGGTGTATAACGGTTACTGCAATTCATGGTATTACATTAGTAAATCTAATACGTTTCATATGTTGTGTAGCAATATTAGTCTACAGCTTCACTGTAAAAGTAAAGAAGTAAATGTAGGACAACAAACATGTCTTGGATTATTGTTTAACGGCATAAGAGGAAAATAGGATCATTTAGTTTTCCCACAACTATTCCCTCATACTCAATAGAAGCCGTAGATCATTTTGTAAAACCCATAATCAAATATTTTGAGTCATTATCTGACTTCATGTAAAATCAATAAACTAAGAAGTGAGTCAGCCACATTTTGTAGAAGTTTCACTTTTATAAAAAGGAGGAAAACACAAGACAGCAGCAATTAAAAAAACAACTGGAGAAGAGCCATAAAGGTTCTTAAAACCTAGATAACATTACCTGGCTCGGAGACAGACGTTCTTCCCTGTGGATGAGAGCTTCTGGGTGGAGGCCAGAGAACAGAGGAGAAGAAGAAGTACCAGGAAGCTCAGGACCCTCTTCAGTGTCTCCATGATTCTGTCCTCTTGGGAAGAACTGGACCACAAAAACACCTGAGCTCCTGACCCAGCTCAGGCCCAGGCTAATGGTCAGTCCTGTGGGCTGTAGCCCAGTGCTACTCTTCTTCACTCTCTGGCTGTCTGCTGTGGGCCTGGAGAAAGCCAGCCTCTCCGATCCTCTGCGTTTCCTCTTAAAGTTTCCTGGGGAAGCAAAACCAACTTCCTCCAATTCAATCAGCTGCTGGCCTTTTTAAAGACACAATCACTGCCCAGAATTCTGGGAAGAACGGCATTTTTTAAAGCTGAGTGTGTCTGTGTGTGAGTGAGACCAGATGTCATCATTTTCCTTGTGTCTAGTGCAGAAATACACAAAGACTATGAACACAACGTGGATCAACTCAGATCAAAAAGAGCATTTAGTATATTTAACGTTTAGTTATACCCCAGGGATGAGATATACTCTTTTCTGATAGGATGGCAGGTTTGTGTTAATACTGTACAAATAGGTCACTATGAAGTAGGTCCAAAAAACAAAGTTCTATATCAATGCTTGACAAGCTTTAAATGATAACCACAACACCTACAGTAAACATATCAGTTGTTTGACAACCTGTAATAGAGTAAGTACTACAACAGTCTAGAACACAATTATACACATTTACACACACAGGGCTGCCCGTTCAGCACCACCAAAAAATCTTGACTCATCAGAACACATGACCTACTTCCATTGCTCAAGAGTGTAATATTTTACACTTACAGGGGTTAGACAATGAAACTGAAACAGCTGGTTTTAGACCACAATAATTTATTAGTAGGTGTTGGGCCTCCTTTTGCAGCCAGTACAGCGTCAGTTCGTCTTGGGAATGACGTATACAAGTCCTGCACAGTGGTCAGAGGGATTTTAAGCCATTCTTCTTGCAGGATAGTGGTCAGGTCACTACGTGATGCTGGTGGAGGAAACCGTTTCCTGACTCGCTCCTCCAAAACACCTCAAAGTGGCTCAATAATATTTAGACACAAAGACTTGCTGTCTTGGTCACAGATGCGCCAGCAAGACGTGCACCAACAATTTGTCCTCTTTTGAACTCTGGTATGTCACCCATAATGTTGTGTGCATTGTAATATACTATATAACTGTGCTCTTACCTGCTAACTGAACCTTCACACTCTGCTCTTACTGGTGCAATGTGACATTAATGAAGATTGGCCACCAGACTGGTCCAATTTAGCCATGAAACCTCCCTCACTAAAATGACAGCTGTTTCAGTTTCATTGTCTAACCCCTGTACTTGTTTAACTGGGATCTACTTTTAGGACTTATGTGAAAATCTGATGATGTTTTAGATCATATTTATGCAGAAATATGCACAATTTTAAAGAGTTCACAAACTTTCAAGCACAAATGTAACTGATCACAAATCACAATCATTCAAGATTTTTTTCTGACCACATTCCTTCCTCGAAGATGATGTTTCCCCCGCTGTTCTTCCACTTTTTAATAATGTGTTGGTCAGTTCTTAACCTGATTTTAGTTGTTTCAGCATCTATTTAGATGTTTATTTCAGCTTGATGCCAATAATTTGACACTTCTGATACAGATTAACATCTTTTCCACGACCACAGGATGTCTTTCAACATGGTTGTTTTACAAATGAGAAGCTACTCTTAGGGTTAAAGAACTTGTTGCCAGCTGAAACATAATCACCCATGAAGTAATTATCCAATGGGAGGTTTTTCAAATTTCAATGGGACCTATTTGCTTAGTAAAATCCAGGTGGTTACCTTATTTTGGCCAGGCAGTGTAATATACAGAACCAATACAAAAAAATTGAATATCATGGAAAAGTTGATTCATTTCCATAGTTCCATTCAAAAAGTTAAGCTTTCATAGATTATTGATTCTGGGCCAACAATTTAAATGATTTCAATTATTTATTTGTTTATTTTCACATAATTTGGGCTTCCAGCTCATAAAAGCCACAAAAACAGGATTTAAAAAAATTAGAATACTGTGGAGAAATCTCGTTTTCATGGGTTTTATGAGCTGGAAGCTCAAATTAATAATTTTTTCCATGATATTCTAATTTTTTGGAATGGGTCTGTGTGTCTATATATATAAATATGTGTGTGTGTGTGTGTGTGTGTGTGTGTGTGTGTGTGTGGAGGGGCAATTGAACATGCAGTGGAATCTCCAGATTTAAGTGGCAATGGCTTCAAAGGCACAATTTCCCCTGTGCTTCAACCTGCACTTAGGGACAAACAGAAGAAGCTGATCAGCAGATCTGAGTGACCTTTGTGGAGCATACAGTTGTAACAGGTAAGAGACATAGACAGGAATTAGCTCATTTAATGATTTCTAAACAGTAAAATCTTACACTCCTAAAACGTACATGAAGCCAGTGAAGGGAGGCCAGAAAGAGAGAAATATGTTGCTTTTCCTTCTTAAAGATGGTGTCAATGTGTGTGGTGTGCCATCTGCCCTTAATGGTTTGGTTTGTGTGTCTTTTGCCACAAAATATCCAGCCATACAGCATTAACAGACCTGCTAACCAGTCAGAAAAGGGCATTTCTCATACGCACATATAATAATCACAGCACAAAGCTGTAATGACTTGAATGATTTATTTGGAGTTACAGCTGAAAGGCCTATATTGTACTGTATGCATACAAAAATAAAGTGTTACTTCACTGGCAAGTACTGTGGACAGGACAGAGATGACCACAGTGTCTTTATATCTGCCCACCCAACTATTATGGTCTGGGAGCAGTCACATGACCTCTGGTTTCCCCTAAAGGAAATAGAGGCTTCCTCTGAGTGAACACCTAAAGACGAACAGAGACAGAGACAGCAGCCATGCAACACCAACACTGAACACATACAAACCTCATGTTTATGAAACCTCTTACATACTCTTAATAAAAACATTTGGCTTCTAGTCTTATAAACAGTCAGCATTTCAATAGTTTAGAATACATCAATTATCAGAACATAAAATTGTATTAAATGGCCTCAATGTACTGATTGTAGCTGTGGCCTGGAGGTTAGAAAGGTGGGCCTGGGACTAAAAGGTTGCCGGTTTGATACCCTGAACCAGCACAGCCTGACTGAAGAGCAAGGCCCTTGTCTGTGCTGGGAGCAGCCATGGCCTAAAGATAGAAAAGCAAGCCAAAAAGTCATGAGTTCAATGGCTGAAGTGCTCAACTAATCCCCAACTGCTCCCTGGTGGCTGCCCACTGGTATGAGTATGTGTGTGCTCACTGACCCCTAGTGTGTGTGATGAGCTCACTAGTGTGTGTGTATTCAAAGTACCTCTTCTACAACTTGTATTAATGTGAAATAAAGTCTTATGGTGTCGATATCAATGGCTGCTAAAATGTAAGATATTTTTGATTTACGTTTTTTACCATTTAATAATGTTTAATACAGCCTTAAGTGCCATTATTTGAGACCCACATTTTTATGTTTCACTTTTATTCAAATTTCTTAAACTGTATTCAGTGTTTAAGACTAATTACGATGTACGTATAATGTTCAAACTAAGTCTTACTACTGAGGAACTGTTCCTACAACAGTGGTCTACAGACAAACTGCTGGACGTCTGTATAGACACTTATGAGTGATATTCTGTTCCAAAATATTTGTAAAAACCTCACATAGAGGCATGCGAGGAAAGCAAAACATGAAGCAGAGCCATCCCTGGAGAAACTACTGATTAAAACCAATTAATAAAAAATACAAAATGTTGTAATGCCCCTTAGTGGCATAGAGTGGAATTGACATGATTGTCTTTAGTGCTGGTTTTAATACATATTGGCATCTTTGGTTAAAATACATAGTGAAAATACACTCTCTACAAAAATATCTATTCCTATTCTTTATAGAAAATGTTAGAAATGCATCCACAATTATATTTTTGGTCTACAAGGTAAGAAATCAAATTTGATGCAGTATTGGTTTCAAATATAGCATTTTAGTATATAAAATAAATGCTGTCCAGTGTTTCCATTTGCTGCCTCAAACTATTTATAAAAGTTTCTCACTGGCATTTAGTGTCTCTGTGCATCATCACTGTTGGAACAAAACCCGTCTGAATAGTTTAGAACTGACTCGACAGAAATGGCTCAAATAAAATCTTTGTACATTTTAAATCCTTTAAATTAAAGCTGAGTTTTTTCCTTCTCCATGAGAAGTCACGTGTTCCAACATCGAAGAGATGCAGCACAAAAGCTGTACATCTCCAAGCCTGCTGAGGAGGTGCAGGTTCTCAGGCAGGGTGAATGTAGCTCTTAGGAGGAGCATCTGGGCTGAGTCTCCTCCTCGGGCTCCTGTTCATCTGGGTTGATGATCTCCCACGTGGAGCTGGATGTCTGTTGGCTGGGGCTCTTAGCGCTGCCCGAGCGAATCAGGAAGCCGAAGCTGAGAGAACAGGCAGGGGGAGATAGCAGAGATTTTTAGTCAGTGATAGAGTCAGAGAGATGGAGGCGAATTTCCTCTCAGCACAATCAAGAGGTTAAAATAAAATGAGATAAAAGAAGTTCAGCCACAGGAAGTGACCTGCAGTGTGTTGTTTTTAAAAAAGAGGAAACTTCTTAAGGCCGATTAAATGTACATTTGGTTCGGGGGTCATTTCTTCTGTTCTCCTCTTTGGTTTTATTTCTGTCCAGATTGGTCATCTCAGTGTTTTTCTTCCTCCTCATCTAAGCATGAGTAAATACTGATTTACCTACTCAGAGCTCCTGTGATCACAGTCCTGTCCACGAAAGACATTTTCAAGACCGATATCATCAAACATTGAAGAATTAAGATTTTTACGTGTATTTACTCTCCGAATTCAGATCCACATGACATCCTCCTGAGCCACCCAACAAAGAAATGGATTCTCTGAAGAGTCAGTCAATAATCTACTAATCTGGATGGAAACCTCCTCCATGCTATACATTACCTGAGAGAGCATAATGTGAAAAAAGAAACTAAAGTGGATGAGAAAAGCCAGATCCTGTGGATTTATTAAAGGGGCGGGGCTACAAGTCAATGCTTACTAGTTGCACTTCTGAGTTCCTTAAAATATCTAATCTAATTATATGCTGTTAATAGGACTGTAAATAATTAGTTACATCACTGAGGAGACGTATAAAACCAGATCATTAAAAAAAATAAAACTAGACTAAAAAGAGTCTAGATCAGGGGTAGGCAACTCCAGTCCTGCAGGGCCGGTGTCCAGCACAGTTTGGTGATGTCACTGCTCTGATACTACAATTAAACATGCTAATTGCCCACTGAGTTGAATCAGGTGTGTTTGATCAGGTAGATCACCAAACTGTGCAGGAAACCGGCACTCCAGGACTGGAGTTGCCTACCCTGGTCTAGATCTAAAGAAGTGAACTCCACCACTAGCACAATTTCTCGCAAGTCATAATTTCACAATATTTAAAAGAACAATGCATGCAAATTCATTGGCAGCTGTAAAAATCCAACAATAAAACAATACCGCGTGCAGGCCATTGTTACTAGAAACCACTTAACAAGAGTATGTAGTAAAACACGTCTCACAGGTTATGTGAATGACTCCGCTGGTAGTTTTACAGATTGTTTTGATAAAAGTGAAAGATATTAACTGCCTGTGTGTACTTACTTACTCCTTCAAATAACATGATTTTGCATAACATAGAGAATCTACAGGGGTTAGACAATGAAACTGAAACAGCTGTCATGTTAGTGTGAGAGGTTTCATGGCTATATTGGACCAGTCTGGTGGCCAATCTTCATTAATGTCACATTGCACCAGTAAGAGCAGAGTGTGAAAGTTCAGTTAGCAGGTAAGAGCACAGTTATATAGTATATTACAATGCACACAACATTATGGTGACATACCAGTGTTCAAAAGAGGACAAATTGTTGGTGCACGTCTTGCTGGCGCATCTGTGACCAAGACAGCAAGTCTTTGTGTCTAAATATTATTGAGCTACTTTGGGGTGTTTTGGAGGAGCGAGTCAGGAAACGGTTTCCTCCACCAGCATCACGTAGTGACCTGACCACTATCCTGCAAGAAGAATGGCTTAAAGTCCCTCTAACCACTGTGCAGGACTTGTATATGTCATTCCCAAGATTAATTGATGCTGTATTGGCCGCAAAAGGAGGCCCTACACCTACTAATAAATTATTGTGGTCTAAAATCAGGTGTTTCAGTTTCATTGTCTAACCCCTGTATGTATTATGCCTCTGGTACTACCTACTTACTTCCACTGACTATATATGTGCACTTTGTAGTTCTCTACACACCTTTTTCACCATTTTTCAACCCCCACAGAGCAGGTATTATTTGGTTATTGGATCATGCCCAGCACTGCAGTGATACTGATGTGGTGGTGGCATGTTATTCTTTGTTCCACTTGTAAAAGCGAATCAAGCATAGCACAGCTTCTGTAGTTTTCTAACACTGCAGACTGTCAGACATGCCTACCTTGATGGTCCACCTTGTAGAGACAGTAGTTGTACAGTATGTGCTGGTCTTTCATTAATGAACATAGGATTCTGCCCACAGGATGCTGTTAGCTGGCTCTTTTTGGTCTGTGGACTATTCTCAGTCTAGCATTGGCACTGAGGTGTTTAAAAACTTCAGCAGCTCTGCTCTGTCTGATATCCTCAAACCAGCACAACACACACTAACACACCACCACCACATCAGTGTCACTGCACTGCTGAGAATGACCCACCACCCAAATAATACCTGCTTTGTGAGGGTCTTGGTCACTGAAGAACAGGCTGAGCAAAGTATTCAGAGAAACACATGAACTACAGTTTGTAATTGTAGAAGTACAAAGTGCACCTGTATGGTCAGGGAAGCTGATAACATGAATGTCAGTTCAGGGAGGTCGTTTTAATGGTGTGGCTGACTGCTACATAAATTAACTTACAGATTTCTGATGCGTGACTCTACAGGTCTGCTGTCAGTGTCATCTGCATCAACCTCATCAGTCTCTCTCCTCTCAAACAAAGGACCCTTCTCTTCATCACTGCCAGAAACAAACAATGTTGATCATTAAACCACTACAAGAACATTACAAAACAGTGTGCAGACTCAGGTATTCACCTGCTGCATTCATCCTCAGGAATGCCCAGCATTTTGGCCTTGATGACTGTCCTCTGTTTCTTTATAGCAGAGCGCACTGCCTCCAGTAAGAAGCCTGGACATCTCTCATCATTCAGGATCTCTCTGTAACAAAGAGAAATGGACTGTCAAGCCATCAAAGACAAACAGCTTTACAGTTAGCTCCAGGAGTGGCTTACAGCAATGAGAAAGACTGGTGGAGGGTATGACCAAATCAAGCTGAGTGCAAAACAGTATTTGTGGACAAAGGATGCAATCTGACTGATGTCCAAATGGGCATGATAACAGGGTACCGTGTAAAGGCCGGTAGCATCTCGGAAACAGATGCTGTACTGAGAATAGACTTCTCATACACTGAGTGCCTCCCAACAGCTTAATGTAATTTTAGGAATACAAATCCCTATGGCTGCATAAATGCACACACCCTTAAACTAATACTTTGTTGAGGCGCCTTTTGATTTTTTGACAGCATTCAGCCTGTTTGGAGAAGAGTCTATCAGCATGGCACATCTTGAATGGCAATCGTTGCCCAAATCTGTCAGATTGTGAGGGCGACTTCTGTGTATAGCCCACTTCAGGTTAACCCACAGGTTTTCAGTCGGGTTCAGGGCTGGTTTATGGCTGGGGCATTCCAAACCTTTTTCTGGTGAAGCCATTCTTTTGACAATGTGGAGGTATGCTTTGGGTTGTTGTCATATTTGACTAAAAATTGGAATTCCGTCCACCTTGACTAAAGTCCTAGTTCCAGTAGAATGTCTCCCCAGTGATGGTGTAGTTTGAAAAGAGGCGGTGGCTGCATCACACGCAATGTAGGAGGCTTGTGCTTGACTTCACCCTCCTAGAGTCAGGAACATTGCAAAAGTGATGGGGAGAGTCCTAATGGATGGGATGGGCTAATTGGCTGCTACTACATTGGGAAGGGAATAAAATTGGCAAAAAAAATTTATATATATATAATAACATAAGAATATGGGAGGCTGTTGTCAGGCATACTACGCAACCAGTACTTGCATGAAACTCCTGCAGCTGCTGTAGACCTATGGCGTCAAAACAGGTTCAGCTTAAGCGTAACCGTGAAACAGGAATTGTAAACGTAAGTTTTAAGTATCGTAAACGTAAATGAAAAACTGTAAATGAAACTGCAAAATCGTACATTAAAACATAATCATAAATGCAAAATACTTATTGTAAATGTAATACTGACGCTTTCACTTTTCATTTTTATCTTTCACTTCACACGTTACGTTTACCATTCAGAAATTACGGTTACGATTATTATTTTTTCCTGACCCTTTTTTGACGGGTGGGTGGGCTCAATGCTCATTGGCTAGAGGGACAGGATATTACGACATCACTTGCGCTTCACTGCTGGATGCTCTTCACCCTCATTTGTTCGCTGCCTTTTAACTCCTTATGGTTTTAACACCACAGTTATATGCTCAAAATATCTGTTACTGTGTTTTATTTGATCTTTTATGTATTTAATTTTGACTGGTGGTGTATATAAGGAGTTTAAAAGCAGTAAACAAATGAGGGTGAAGAGTATTTGGATAGACTTATTAGCATTAGATGACTGATTGGAATGGGATGTGAACATACAGATTTAGAATAGAGAAAATTGGGTGTTTAAATGTAAAGAAAAGCAATTATGGAGATATGTTCTTCTTACATTATATTTACAACTACTAATAATTAAAATATTAATTATAATAATATGTTTGATTGGACGATTTAGATTTTAGACTGGTGTTAGGTTGCATAGGGTGCTTATGTTAGACATCGGGCTGCAGATTTTTGGGGACCTGGCAACCCCGCTGTTGATTAACACACACATGCTGTCCACGGTGGATGTAAATTCACCCTTTAGTAAGTAACCCTGCAAAGCGCGATAAAACGCACATTTCTTTTTTAACAGACAATTAAACACTACTTTAAAAAAGTGGTGAAGCGCAACAGTTTTCACCTTTCACCAAAACGACTCATGATTCAATTCGCGTCGTAAAACTTTATCCGGCAGTGAAGTGAAAGTGATGTCGTAATATCTTGTCCCTCTAGCCAATGAGCATTGAGCCCACCCACCCGTCAGAAAAGGGTCAGGAAAAAATAATAATCGTAACCGTAATTTCGGAATGGTAAACGTAACGTGTGAAGTGAAAAATAAAAATGAAAAGCGAAAGTGTAAGTATTACATTTACAATAAGTATTTTGCGTTTATGATTATGTTTTAATTTACGATTTTGCAGTTTCATTTACAGTTTTTCATTTACGTTTACGATACTTAAAACTTACGTTTACAATTCCTGTTTTACGTTTACGCTTAAGCTGAACCTGTTTGACGCCATATAGACCTCTTGGTAGCCTCCCTAATTTCTTCTCGTCTTTTCATCAATTTTGGAATGATGTCAAATTCTTGATAACATCACTGTTGCGCCATATTTTGTCCATTTGTTGATTAATGCCTTCACTGTTTTTGTAACCTTCTCCTGACTAATGCCTTTCAACAATGAGATCTCTCTGATGCTTTATAAGCTCTTTGCAGACTCATGGCTTGTCTGGAATATTTGAATTTGGGGTTAATCAGTCACTTTAATTGATGGCAGGTGTGTTTGAATGTGAATAGTTACTTCTGAACACAGTCATATCCATAATTAATAGAGGGTGTGCATGTTTATGCAACAATATTATGATTTTCTACAGAATTATTTTCCCCTGTAGATAATTTCAGTTTGTTTCTTAATTGAACTGCACAAATTATAAGTCACTTTAAAGGTGTAAATAAATCTGAAATGACTGACCTGGTCTAACCTGTTACATCAAAAAAACAAGGCATCTCATCAGGGGTGTGTAGACTTTTATATCCACTGTATGAAGATTTACTGACTTTCTTTGGAAATGTTAGACATTTAGTTGTCCGTCCTCTCTCACCTCTGGTAGTAGGCAAGCTCTTCTTGTACCAGGAACAGATTGGCCTTCAGTTCATTCCTCTCAAAAAGCATGTCCCGCACCTCCTGCTTGGTGAAGCAGGGTCGATTCGGGTCCTTCAGGTCAATTATCATCTTATCAGTGAGGTCAATGGCTGGACTATTCTGTAAGGAGGAAGTCACAGCACTGCATCAGCTAGTCATGTGTCACTCTGTTATAAAACACAGTTTCAAACAAGCTGATCGTTTTTATGACAGCGATCACATGTCATAACCATAACTTGGCCATGATTTTATTTTGTGTTTTATGTACTTCAGTCTTTTGTCTTCTATAAAGTAAATGAGACTGGACACTATTTACATTTGAAAACAAACACAGCTTTCTGGTGTGTTTGTAGAGTTCAGATGATAATCAAACAGTCAGAGTTTGGAGGAAGCTGAAAACAAACACAAATTTTGTGCATTTTATGTAAGAACAAAAGGCTATTTTGAAGCTATTTATACAAGCTCAGGAGTCATATACTGTAAAAACTGAAACACCAGCCCAAAGCAAACCTTTGACTCAATCTGTCGCACTGCTCCAGAGCTTACACAACTCAGACTTCTTAATGTACTTCTGCATAAACGTTTAATTTTTGCTCATTTCTAAAATGTCTGCTGGACTATTTTTAAGCACTTTTTAAACAAATACTATATGTGCACCACTATTTAAAAACATGACGCAACACTGCATTTATATTCATCTGCATCCTTTTATGGCAAGCCGTTTTAGCCTAAAATGACACCAGCGATACAAGTCTTAATTAAGTTTTTACTAGTAAGAACTCTAATTCAAGATCTCTCTAATGTAGTTTTACTAGTAACAACTCCCATTTCAGATATCAATTATGACATTTTTACTAGTAAGAATAGAGACTTACATATCCATAATTCAATTCTGACTAGTCACATTGCCAGGTGGACATATCTTTAATGTAATTCTGACTAGTCATTGACTTACATTGAATTTCACCCTCTCATATCCGTAATAAAATTGTTACTAGTAAAAACTCCAATTAGAGATATCTGCAATTATATTTTTACTAGTACAAATATAATGTCATGCCTGCCCTCATGTCCTTGTTCCGGTCTCTGTGTTTGTCTCCCTCTTGTGTTCTAGTTAAGTACCGCACGCCCATATATGTATTTCCTGTCTTGTTCTGTGTAATCATGCCCAGGTGTAATGTATCCCCTGTCATTAGTCTTCCCCTTTATAAACCCTGCTGGTTATTTTGGTTGTGTCTAGTCTTTGGTTTGGTTGTATCTTGTCTTTGGTGATTCCTTGCTTGTACCTTGTCTTGATCCTGTTTCCATATGTCCAGTCCAGGTTTGATTTCCATTTGTTTGTGTTATGTTTAAGTTCTAGTCTTAGTCTTTGTTTCAGTTCATGTTTTCAGCCCTCGTGCTGCTTTTTGTTTGTCTGTTAAGTGTTCTGTAAATAAACCCCATTTTAAGTATCTCTGCCTGCGTTCGCCCTTGAATCCCCGCTCCGATTCACATATAATTTCAGATATCTACAATGCAATTATTACTAGTAACAAGTACAGGTCCACATATCCATAATTGAATTCTGACTAGTAAAAATGTGAATTCAAGAGCTCTCCAATTAAGTTTTTACTAGTAAAAATATGAATTAGAGATATGTAAGGTTTCAGGGCTCTAAAATGTAATTTTAGATATCTATAATTCTGTTTTTGACTAGTAAGAATTACATTATTGATATCTAAAATTAGAATTCTTACTAGTAAGAATTGCATTCTTGATATCTGCAATGCCATTTGTACTAGTAAATATAGAATTGCAGATATCTCTAATTGGGGTTTTTACTAGTAACAATTTTATTACGGATATGAGAGGGTATAATTCAATGTAAGTCAATGGAGAATTATAACTAGTCATAATTACATTAAAGATATGTCCACCTGGCAATGTGACTAGTTAGAATTTAATTATGGATATGTAAGTCTCTATTCTTACTAGTAAAAATGTCATAATTGATATCTAAAATGGGAGTTGTTACTAGTAAAAACTACATTAGAGAGATCTTGAATTAGAGTTCTTACTAGTAAATACTGAATTAGGACTTGTATCGCTGGTGTCATTTTAGGCTAAAACGGCTTGCCATATCCTTTGCACATTCTTACCAATACTGTACTTGAGTACATTATATTCCTATTACTATAGTTATTACTGTACTGTTCAGTTCTACACCATTGTGCCTTGTTGGTCCTCTCCATTACACAGTGTTGTGTTGTCTTATGTCGTTTATATTTATTGTACTGTGTTGTATTCATCATGTCTTTGTATTTATAGTATTATGCTGTATTTGTCATATTTCTTTAGTATTTATTGTATTGTGTTGTACAGGGTGTCCCGTTTGCTCCTTTACCCAAACAACCATTAATACCTTTAATACTACAGATTAAATATCTCAGTCTGTGTGAAAAAAAAACACTGAAAAGCATGATTACAGTTGCAGGTAAATGGGTGTTCATTTATGATGACTAATATCTGTGGGTGTCGGAGTGGAGGTCGGCGCCCATTCAGTCATTTCTATCAGTCGCTACATTAAAGCCCTCAGCTGTCCCCATGGACACAGCATGGGATGCTGATTATTTCACCCTGAAAATTGTGTAACAATCCATGCATAATGTGCAAAAACCTCTAACTTTGTGGGATATTCTAGAGCTGCTATAGTGAAGATGTACTAAGAATGGACTTCTTGTACACTGAGTGAAATCCAATGGAATAACAGTGGTGCCTTACTGGGCCATTGATGTCAGAGGTCAATGACAACTCTGACAAGTGATACAGAGCCATTGACACATCACAGTGGACAAGCTTACTAAAATTTTGGTAAAGAAGCAAACTGGGTCCTGTGAATTTGTCATATGTCTTTTGTGTTTATTGTACTACATTGTATTTTCTGAACTTCTGTTGTGTTGGAGGTCCTGGAGGTTTCATTTCACTTTGTAGTCGAATATAGCTGAAAGTCACTTGACATCCCTTTAAATTTTTACTAACTCAAGGGCTTTCAGAGTTCTTTTAGGCCTATAAATTGTCTTTACATTTTAAGTTAAGCCATGCAATACAAAGTGTACAAGCTGTGCATGATCACTAAAAACGCAAAAGAAAATACAATCATTAATGAGATATTAAGGCCTGGTTGCTTTGTATTATCTGGAGCCATTTGCATGTCTTGAGTCATGCTTTGAAACAAAAAAGCCACATTTCATTTGCAAAATAGGCAAGTGGTGTAGTGCCTTGATTAGTACTGAAAATGTTAACAAATTCAAATATCCTTATAGAGCCTTTAGCTCCAGAAACAACATAGCTTGCTTGCTCAGATTGGCTAAGAAAAAATATAGCCTAACAGTTATAGCCTATTTATAGATGTAAGAGAAGGGTGGGAACCATAGTATCCTTGGGAATAAAGCATAACAGTTATTTACTAGAGATAGAAAAGACTGCTATCAGCATATGCCATATAGTCATATGTGGGTGGCTGAAATACTGACAGTTTTAAAAAATTATTGACTATTTGTATACTTCATGGTAGCCTACATTCAAATACAATATACACCTATACCAATCAGATAGCCTCCTTTTTACCTGGTAGTACAAAAGATGTTAGATGATGTTGTAGACTCAATTGACACTTTTCAAACAGCAGTATCCTCTAAAACTAGGCGAGCAAGTGGTAGAACCATATAACAAAGGACACCTTTCCAGTTCTTATAGGAGACCAAATTTCATAATAGGCATATTTGTGGATTGGTCAATGTTTTAGTTCTTCAGTGTAAAAGTTATATGTACTACATGATCATATCAGACCACCCCTGACTTGGAATGAACTTTGTTCTCACAGATGCCACATTGCTGCACATGTAAATAAATAAGTGAGTACACCAGTCAGTTGTAGCAGAGGGTAAAATAATCATCATGGGCAAAGGACACAACTTGACTGATGCTCAGAAGAACATGAAAATAGTGTACCAGGTGAAGGGTGATAGCATCTTGGAAACGACTTCGTTGGATGTTCTAGAGCTGCAGTGCACTGAGAATAGACTTCCCATACACTGATGCCTCCCAATGGCATAACAGTGGTGCTCCATGGGCCACTGATGTCAGAGGGGGAAGACAACTCTGACAATTGGCAAAGATCAATTAGTGCACCACAGTGAATCAATTAACATCCATAATGAACACAATAGCAACAATGAAAGCATCAGGAATGAGTTAACACTCCGAGTCAAGGGTGGTTATTAGGTTATTAGGTAAGTGGTCAAAATATTATGTGACTGTGTATTTTAGTACCTAACTTTATGCTTAACAATGGTCTTAACCTCAAAATGTTTGATTTCTTTATTGCACCATGCTGAATTTGTAAGGTTTCTGTTAATCATTTATTTGTACCGTGCAAGCAGCAACGTTTGCGCTGGTCTGCTCCAGCCGTGTGGTGAGTCGCTCTATCTCTTTCTGTTTCTCACACAGGTCAGCCTCCATGTCTGCTTTCCTCTCCACTGCGCTCTTGAGCTGAGCCTGCATCATGTTCTGCTTATGCCTCAGCTCTCCGTTCATCTTCATAAAACGATCCAGCTGCTCCTGGAGCTGCAGCACAAAACACATCAAGAACAATATATTACAAACATCTCACTAAACATATAAAATACATCATACAAAGCTACTGTCGACGCGCTACATACAGTGGGGCTTGGAAGTTTGTGATCCCTTTAGATTTTTATATATTTCTGATATATACCTGAAACATCATCAGATCTTCACACAAGTGCTACAAGTAGGTAAAGAGAACCCAGTTAAACAAATGAGACACAAAAAATATAACTGGTCATTTATTTATTGAGGAAAATGATCCAATATGACAATTTTGAGAGGCAAAAGTATGTGAACCTTTGCATTCAGTATCTGATGTGACCCCCCTTTGCAGCAATAACTGCAACTAAACATTTTCGATAACTGTTGATCAGTCCTGCACACCGGCATGGAGCAATTTTAGCCCAATCCTCTGTAGAGAACAGCTCCAATTCTGGGATGTTGGCTGATTTCCTCACATTAACTGCTAACTAACTAAGGTCAGGACTTTGACCATTCCAAAACATTACTTTTTTCTTCTTTAACCATGTTTGGCAACTTGTGTGTTTAGGGTTGTTGTCTTGCTGCATGACCCACCCTCTCTTGAGATTCAGTTCAAGGACAGATGTCTTGACATTTTCCTTTAGAACGCTGATAAAATTCTACTTTTAGGACTTGTGTGAAAATCTGATGATGTTTTAATTCATATTTATGCAGAAATATAGAAAATTCTAAGGAGTTCACAAACTTCCAAGCACCACTGTAGGCCAGTTGTGTACATAGCTACAATACAGTAGACTTCATATAGAATGATCACCTCAGCATAATGTAATGTATGATAACCAGTTTGTCAGGTTTTCTCTTCATGCAACGGCTGAGCAAAAACAATCAACTGCAGCATTAACAGCACTGTAATAAAGGAGATGAAATATCAGAATACACTACCATTCAAAAGTTTGGGGTCATCCAGATCTAGTCATTTGGAGACTATGTTAAGTGCAGAGTAAACAGCTGTACTAAGCCTATAAGCTCAGTCAACAACTTTGAGGAGACACAAACACTTCCTCACCATTCTACTACAGAAAACTGAGTATGTTGCGCAGCAGCATTTGATCATAGTCCTTATACAGCTAAAAAAATTTCTTGTGAAGTAGATGAAGGTGTTGTTATGGAAGATGTTTAATGTAATGCGTGAGCAGTAGTGTAAATGTAGAGGAGTTCAATTTTCATAATGTATATATTAACCTACTTGTCAACTGGTGCTTTTCACAACTTTTTCATACATGTAAATGTTTGTTTTGCATGTTTTAGTATTATAAGCACTGTGTTCCAACAAGCAGAAACAATGCGTTAAAATGACACATATTTAAAAGCATCAAACATATATCAGAATGTAAGTACTGTCCTTGAAGAAACCTTAAACAGAAAGTAAATCTAAGTAGAGAGAAACCTCTGTAAAAAAGTGGGGAGAAAGTGACTTTTGCTCAGACTTGTTTTCACCAAGGCGTGGCAGGCTGTTCTTTAGCTTTTGGCCTTTGACTGGATTAACTACTGTCAAGAGCACAGTAACCTGAGTCACAGTACAAAGCCCCTGAGAGAGAGAGAGAGAGAGAGAGAGAGAGAGAGAGAGAGAGAGAGAGAGAGAGAGAGAGAGAGAGAGAGAGAGAGAGAGAGAGAGAGAGAGACAAAGAGAGAGACAGACAGAGAGAGAGACAGACAGACAGAGAGACAGACAGACAGACAGAGAGAGACACAGAGACAGAAATTGGTCGTAGGGGTGTAATAAGATATAGTTACACCTGAATATCGCAAATATTATGTTTATAAATTCACATTATGGATTTTTAATTAATAGTCTACCTGTAAAGATTGGTGTTACACTGTGGTTCATTTGAGTTGTGTTTAAACCCCTAACCACTAGATGGCAGTATTTATGTTATGTGCAGCCATCAGACTCTTCCTCTCCAATGGAAACAAGTAGGGTAATGACACACTACCAACAGTACTGGTTGCATTTCTAAGTGAAAAAAGTATTTTTTTCCCCAATGATTCTACTCCATGTTATGAAACAGTCATTATACTGCCAACTAGTGGCCTGGATGTATCAGAGATTCTGTACTAACCCTGTTTTAAATATGGCTGCCGCCATGTGGGAGGCACACAACGTGGAGAATCAACTTGATCACTCGGGGACTACAAAACTGTTTGATTTTTCATCTCAATTCATTTGTATTTTATGTAAACAATAATGTAAAAATTATGTAAAAATAATTAGAACTAACTTTTATTTTAATGCACAGTGAAAGAAACAGATGTAATGTATTTTAATATGTTAAAATATTGTCAATAAAATTACACACACATAATATATATATATATATATATGCTCCCAACCACATCGCTGGCAGTCTGCAGCCTTGATAACGCACCTGCAGTCAGACAAGCTGCAGCACTAATGAATGAATGAATGAATGAATGTTACACTTATATGGTGCCTTTCTACATACCCAAGGACGCTTTACAATCAACACACTCCATCCACACACACCCAACCACACACACACCAGCAAGAAGCGGCAGCCAGTCGCGCACAGCATAATCTCAACCGGAAGTGACCGTCCACCTGGAGGACTGCATCGAGCACTAGGGGGATCACCCAGGACAGAGTGCCAACCATATCTGGGCACACATACATACATACATACATATACACATTCATAC
Organism: Crenuchus spilurus; assembly: GCA_036984385.1. Classification (NCBI taxonomy): domain Eukaryota; kingdom Metazoa; phylum Chordata; class Actinopteri; order Characiformes; family Crenuchidae; genus Crenuchus; species Crenuchus spilurus. The sequence continues at coordinate 90,281 of BRDA01013259.1, read as the reverse complement.
ACACCAGGGTAATTTTAGAGTAGCCAATTCACCTGATCTCCATGTTTTTGGACTGTGGGAGGAAACCGGAGTCCCCGGAGGAAACCCACGCAGACACAGGGAGAACATGGAAACTCCACTCAGATGTGGACTCGAACCCAAGACCTCAGCGCTGAGAGGCGAACGTGCTAACCAATAAGCCACCGTGCCGCACTAACTGTAACAGTCATGTTTATCATTGCTATATGATTCTGGATGGAGGATAAGTCAGCATAATTTTCATTAGAAGGGTGTGTGTGAGTGATGTCTGGACATATCCGTACCGCTTCCACCTCTTTAGACATACTGGATGTCTCTTGCACTTTCGCTCTGAGCTCGTCACGCTGTTTGTCGACAACTTCTTTAAGTTTAAGCATCACCTCTCTCTCCTGACGCTGTGTACGATCTAGAGGGAGAGGGAGGATATACTTTTACAGGAGAAGGAATACAGTTAGCATAAACATCCAGTATCAATGTATTGAGGAATCATTATTATACCTATCTTATCACTATTTCTTTCCTTCCTCTTGTACAAAATACTAGATAACCAAACAAGACCATAACCAACTACAAACCGGATTCCAAAAAAGTTGGGACGCTATACAAATTGTGAATAAAAACTGAATGCAATTATGTGGAGATGGCAAATGTCAATA
>BRDA01013259.1:78768-89507 GCA_036984385.1 Crenuchus spilurus | reverse complement strand
TATTGACATTTGCCATCTCCACATCATTGCATTCAATTTTTATTCACAATTTGTATAGCGTCCCAACTTTTTTGGAATCCGGTTTGTATATTAAAAGTGGCATCTAATATCATAAATGAGAGCTTATTCATAAGGAATAGTAAGATCTGTAAACAATAAGTGTTCTACCTCATTTGTTAAAACTATGCGAAGTTAACACAGATAAATGGGGGGCTTAATGAAATACCTCATAGGTGAATTACCAGATCACCATGTGTGGGGCTTTTTAACAACTCTCTTATGAATGGTTTTAAATCCATGTGTATTATGTAAATAAGAAACTGCATGCTCCGCCCCCCTTTCAGTAGACATACTACGAGCAGGGCAGAGCACATACAGAGATAGACAGGAGGCAGCTGACAGGGTAATATACAATGTAATTACTATGAAACACACGCAAAATAATGTTTTATTACTCTGATTCACTCTTATGGCATGCTCAACCTCTCTGGACAACTCACTGTTCTCTTTAACGTAGCCATTAACGTGTTATGACCGTGTAAAACTAATAGAATAGACATGCTAAGCAAACCAGCATCTATACTGATCAAAGATCAAATAAAATAGAGATACAGATCCATTCTAATGACCTCATATGAAGATGCATGAAGACACTTGAAGATAAAAGCTTAAGCACACATTGTTGTAAACACTAGCTTCACTAGCTAGCTTCACTAGCTATCAAACCAATTCCTAAATCCTAATTCAGACCTGGGCAGCCATGGGTAATACAATGTAACATAATATTTATGCTGAAATGGAATTACTGTGATTTTCTCAGACTGTAAGATTAAATGTGAGCAATGTGGGTGAAAATGTGAAGATGTCTAAAATATGTAATGTCACTCTACCTTCCTTTGAAAGGGAGCTCTGTAGGCGGCCTAGCAACTCCTGGTTCTCCTCCTGCAGCTGCAGCACCTGAGCCTGCAGCTCGTCCACCTTCAGCCTCCATTTTTGCTCTTTCTGCTGCCAGTCCTATCAAATGGACACAATATATCAGCCACCACATGACAATCAAACACATTCCTCAGATGCTCTGGATTATGTGAAAGGTTGTCATACACCATACAATCTATTTGAAGGTTGGTCACCACAGTAAAGTGTGTAAACTTTCATCTGAGTGGTGGAAAAGGAAGAAAATCCTTCATCTAAAAGTATTAACATGTGGCAGATGACTGAATTGGTGAGAGATGTTTTTTCAGTCTAAAAATAATAAGTTTATGCTTATTTATCTGCAAAAAGTAAAAGTAATTTATTGTAAAGCAATCTGTCTCTTCACTCCAACTTAAAATGTACAATAATTCACCCAAATAGCACTTTTATACACTTACACTGAGTCTAGCCAATCAGCCAATACATGTATGGAGTGGGAACTTGTTTACAACTTGAGTTGTGAGGCTAGCATTTCTAACAAAACACTACAACTTAGTAGTCATCTAATGAATGTAGTTATCCAGTGCTCTACTGGAACATTGCTATTTTCAGCCAGCTGCCCAGCCCAGTGAAGAATAGTCCCATTTGGCAAAGGGAAGGCATAGTGCTTGGTACTCCAGACTTAGTCTTTTCACCAGCCATTTTTTGATTCACTACTTGATCTCGTGGCAGAGCCCCACCCTCCAGGCAGAAGGTAGCATCACCCCACTTCTGACACCAATGTAGCATCTGACAAAGCTCAAAATCTGCTTTAAGGACTGCTTGTTTTTTCTCCTTCAATGAGCAGAAGCATTTTACATATATCAGCAGCCACATAAAGAAGAATTACATTTAACCCATCTGTAATGAATACACACACTAGACTACAGTGAGCACAGACATACCCGGAGCAGTGGGTATAGCCACCTCCTACAGCTCCTGGGGACCGGTTGGGGGTTATGTGTCTTTCTAAAGGATATTTGGATTTTCCTTGCCAATTCAGGGGTTCAATCCTGCTATTATTCGGACCCAAGCCCACAGATGGCAGAACACGGCTCCAGTCTCTATACAGTATTAGTATTATATTAGATGTTTGGTCACGTGGTACGATGTGACGTCATGTATATGTGATTTGCTCTTTAGCTCCGCTAACACAATACAAAAAAGTAGAAGCAGACTTCCGTTAACTTTGGCACCACTAAACCCACATATAGTGGCAGAGCTGACCACACTCGTAAAACATGGACGAGTCACCTCGAATAACGGTGTGTTATAATGATAAACTGCTGTAATTTGTCCTGGTTTATGTAGCTAATGTATTATAATACTAAACTACAACAGGAACACTGTTTACAGTGAGGCCTCTTAATTATTTACCGTGGCTTCGCTGTTAGCTAACGCTAGCCAGGCTACATGTAAAAGTCAGTATAAACACTTGGTTATGCAGAGATAAACTACACACTGTATTGCTCTGAGAGTCTTACCTTGAAGTCTGTGCTGTTTTCCTCGCACTCTCTCACTCGTTTCTTCTGCTGTTGTACCTGTAACGTTTCAAACGCTTTCAGCAACTCCTCTTCTTTACACCTGTATGTTTGGTTCCTAGCGGCGAAGCTCTCCAGCAGCTCCAACACTTTGACTATTTTCGGCACCAAACCCTCCGCACTGACCTTGCCATAGTGGTCAATGAGTTTCTCCACTTCAGAGCCGATAAGTTTGGCGATTTCGTACACGTCGTCCACAGTCAGAGCTGAAAACGTCCTCTCAAAACACGAGTCCATCATTCTCACTTGATTTTGCTCGACCGTGTCCATCGTAGAGTCGTGATAAAGTCAGCCCAGCATGTTTCCAACACACTACAGTCTACGTGTAGTTTCTCTTTCTGGTTTCACTTCACACAACAGGAGATAAGATATGTTAAGTGTCGTACGCCTGTATACTATGTCAAACAAGCAGATTACCAGTTATTCTCCCGTTTCAGGACTCACCATGACACGTCGTGACATGATAATCACACGGGCTGTACTCTACCTACGCCTCGATATACTGTTTACATAGCTGCGTCTCTCCTCTACAACATAACGCAGCAATAACCAGTGTGTTGTTCCCTACTCATGGACCCTCCTCCTCTCCTGACCAATGCAACTCGAGAGCTTTGCTCAGGGCTCTTCTGCTCAGTCTACTGTAACAGACAGTATGAGACAGGAGAGGCAAATTGGCTTTACCCTGCCAGCAGTATAACAAGGCTGCTACGGCTGTCCAGAAAGGACAAGTTAGATTTTGCTGTACTGTTATCTAAGGACTGCTGATCTCAAGATAAACAGTCTTGAGATCAAGTTATTTCTCTTGTGACTGTGAACACACCTTAAAGATGATAATTAAGTTGCTCAATTAATCAAGAAAATTCTCAAACATTTGCTGTCACAAGAACATTTTCATTGAGAAGCTAGATAATAGTACAGAAAAAAAATCATGTAATTTCTGGACTTGCACAAATGAGATTACTGTGCTTCAGGTACAGGCAGCTTTACTGACTATCAAAGAATATAAAACCTCATTAGAAACCACAAACTGTGTGTTGATCTTTATTTCCACCCAAACTACAATGTACATGAAAGATGCACAACATATAGCTCTTGGATACAGGCATATTACATCAGACTTGTAAAAAAAAAAAGAAAAGTATTTTAAGGTTATGGAAAAAGAGAGCTCATTTACTTAAGAACTTTCACATAGTTTTAACTCATAACTAGTGACAAAAGGTACAGTTACAGCAATGTGCATCAGCACATTAGCACAAATGATCACAACAAAGAAGCAAAGATTACAAAATCTTAAAATGGGTGATTTAAACTACGTCCAAGCTGACACGACTGAACACCGTGGTAAAGTCATGGAAAGGACAGTATGTTAGCTTTGCCAGCTTAAGCCTCTTAGGTGTTGAATATCAACAGTAGCAGTCCAGGGTGCTAAGCGTACATGTCTTCACGGTCTGCGTTGTAGATCTCACCCTCCTGCAGAGAGGCAAAGTTGAGGAAGTGAGAGGGCCTGTGAACCTCGTGATAGAACTCTTTAGGGTTGGACAGCTGCAGATCGTACTTCATATTGGGGTCATGTCGAACACCTGCAAAGCAGCAAAGTTAAAGGAGTTAAACTTCACACTATTTTCAAACATGGAAGTAAGTGACAGCCCTTACTTCCATTTGGTGTGATAATTCATTTGATTTGATAACTGCATTAAACTCAGCTAAAATCTTGTGGAAGCACTCCACATATACATACTATTACAGACTGGGAAGAAGAAAAGCCTGACTTAAATATCATGAAAACCTTAATGTTATATTCTATGACTCGTCCACGTTTTTGATGACCACAGTAACACTGATACCTGCTCTAAAAAGTTTTATTTCTGCAGTTTGAGGCTGCCATAATTAGCAGAAAGAATGCCAGTTTTAATTCAGCATTATTTGCAGTAACTGTGAGACATTAACATTCCCTATTTGGACAGATGTTATGATGAATAATGAATATAGTCAACCACAAAGAGCTAACAAGAAGTCTCGCAGAGTGCATTAAACTGCAAAACATGTTGTGGGAGAAAAAAAAAACAAATACACTTTATAGAATGAGAGATTGTTAGGATAGTGATAATAAATACTAATAAAACATTGCTTACCCATGAAGTTGTAGTTCCAAGAGACTTGTCCAGGTACCATAAAGAAGCCAAGGAAGCGATCAGACAGCAGCATTTGTACCCTCTCATAGTGGGAAGGCAGGTAACCCTTGGGATTGTTGCCCTTGTCTGTATTCTGCCTGCCCCACTCATAACCACTAGGAGTCAGCTTGTAAGCAGTCAAAGTGCAGGACCCTGGTGTGAAACTACCCAAAAAGCAAAAATATAGCATTCAAGCAAATGTCAATTGATTGTGAGACAATAAATTAAGAAACTGGTAGGCAGTTATGCATTTTCAAATACGTACCTGCAGGTAATAATGATGGTCTTCTCTCCATCCCAGGATGGGTTGTCTGCCATAACTTTGGCATGTGTGGTGACATCCTGTGGAGACAGCTGCGGGGATTCATTGGGTTGTGTGTGGATCCAGCCAAGTGGCTCCATTTCCTATAGAAGGTGATGGTTAGAAGGCTCTGTGAGTGCATCACCACCAGAAAACGAATAACAAGCATAATCAGAAGACTTCTATGGTAAGAAACATTGGTGGATAAAGACAGACCTTCAGATATTCATGCTGTGGCAGCTGATTGGGCAGGTGAACAGTCTGGTGTGTTCCCCACTGTGGCACCATCACGATGCAGCGAATCTCCTTCACTTGAGGGTTATCTGGAGGACTAGTCCCATACAGATAGCCTGCAATCTATTGATAAACAGGTGAAGAAAAATCAATAGCCTGAACAAATAGAGATTAACCTGTCTCTTCCGTCTCACTGTAGTACTGCATGTCACTGTACGAGAGAATTTAAACATTTTACATGAAAATCAGAAATTTCACTATATTCCTATCCAAGTTACCTGATATGGCAATGATCTGTTTAATGACTTCAGTGTTTGGCAATAATATTATTTTATTAATAGGTCACAAAAAGAAATTATTGTATGATAATTATTTTACAAACACCACATAATACCTCTTTCATTCACACTGAGCATTGATCCATACAACTAAATCATCTAGCACTGAAGCAGCTGGTGTAACTACTTGACTTAAATTCTGTTTTTATGAGATTATTCATTAGATTATGTACTAAATCTGCCTGGAAACACTGCATCAATTTAGCAGATGCTTTTATCTCTACTGATTTATAATGACTGATATCGAGTGCAATGTCAGTTGTGTTTTCAGCTACTGGGAAAAAAAAATGCAGCAGCATCATATTGAATATTTTTAAAATGCCTGCTGCAACAAGACGTTGGTAAGTCAATATCAAGAAAAAAAAAGTAATCCCCCAAAATAAAAGCTATACAACATGACAGCAGAAATATGACTCACTTGAGCACGCAAGTCAGAGATGCAGATGAACTTCTTCAGTACATTCTTAGGTAGAATATAAGTGTATCCAGTTTCTTTAATGTCATCTGACGACACATAGATGTGGTTGGTTCGTAAGTGCAAGTTGGCAGCAGAGATGGCCCTATATGGTGAGAAAACCGAGCATGATTAACAGGTTATAAAATAAATAGAAGTATAGCAGTGTTGTTCAACACTCAATCCCTACCTCACTCTCCATTCAGTCTTGGAGGAGAAAGTTTGTGTCTCATAGTTGCTGGTAGTGGACGTGATGATCTCATCACCATGTTTGTTAACAGTGCGGGTCTGTGTTGCCGTTAACTGAGACTGTTCTTTGGTCTGCTTCTCAATCTCAGCAATCTGTTGCCTCTGCTGAGAGGGAGCAGAGATCTCCATACCCAGGATGATGTCCCTGATCTCAGACTGTGTCAGAGAAGCCACATTCACACTGGAGGGGAAAAGAAAAGAGCAGCTTGGCATACAGCATACACTTTAGTTCCACGCTTGCAAACTAAAGGTGAATCTATTTCCTTCTCACTCCATTTTAAATTCTATAACTCTGATATATACTTCAGATTACCCTCAACTAGCTTACTCACTTGTTCTTTTTGCCATAATCAGCCAGAATGAGATCTTTGAGTTGCACCTCCACTTTGATCCACTCCTCATCAGTCAAAGTGGGCCAGATATGATGGGGCTCAGTTATTGTGGTCTTGTCTGGCTTCAAGATTACCTTTGCACGGTCATTGTTCACATGGAGGGCCCTCAGGATCAAGATTAGACGCGAGAAAGCCTGAAGAGAAGAGAGGATGTTTCTTCAAAACAGATCAACAGGCATCAATTCTTAAGATATTTTCTTATCTTAACATCAATGAAAAACAAAATGCAAGAAATAAAAAAAAAAAAACTTACAGTGTAAGATGAGATGGTCTTCAGCCAGTCGTCATACAAATTGAACAGGACCATCTGAGGCTCAGTAGCCTTCAGAATGAGGTCTCCAAACTTCTCCACCTTCAGACAAGCCTGGAAGGGCAACTGTAGCTCAGAACCCTTGATCACAATGTTGGGGAAATCCAGCAAGTGCACCTGGAGAATGAAAGAAAAATGAGTAAACGAGTCCAAAAGCATGATTTAATGACAACCATTAAGGTAGTAAATAGCAGAAAGAGTAGAAGAGGGGTGAGCTTGGAGAGAGAGAGAGCTCACCTCAAGAGGATCCAACATGCCCTTCCTGGTGACAATGATCTGCTTGGGCTGCTCTTCAACAGGCAGTGATCGAATAAGAGCAGCCACTTCCTCAGCAGTCTTCCACTTGGCCAGCTGTTATTGACAGAAGACAAACTTAAAACTTTGAATGTCCATAACTATATTTCAGACAATGAAAATATGAGGAATTTTCAGAAAAAAAATCTTGCCTGTCCTAAACGCTTTTGCCCAGCCCACACGGAAGTGTGAATGATCTTTAGGAAGAGCTGCCCAGTTCTTGGATTAAAGATGAAAATGGCTCCATTGATTGGTTTTGTGGTCAAATTGCCCTCAAAGGTCTGCAATGGTGACACAAAATCTAATTTTTAGTGGTCATATACAGGCGCAAACACACATACCAAAATAGGTGAATGGGAACACTGGGACAATACTAAAGTTACTTACCTTGTGGATGGTGACACGGTACACGTTGGTGTCATCCACAAACCAGATGATCTGGTTGGAGAAAAGCTCTCCATAGTTCTGAGAGGACAGGTAGGGCTCAGTGGGTTCTGAGGAGTACAGCTGCAGACCCTTGCGGATACGCTCTCTCAGCACATACAGGGCAGGGTTTGCCTTCATGATCTTAGCCATGGCCTGCTGGATCAGAGGCTTGCTGCCAGGGAACCAATTCCCATATGCGCTGCAAAGAAAAGAATAATAAACAAATGTATAATAATGTGTTGAACAAGACATATGCACAGAGGCCCATTGTTTATTATGCCCTCTTGTAAAGGATCCCAATGGAACACTGACCTGTGCAGATTGTAGGCCAGATCAATAGCAATCAGCACACCAGTGGGGGATGGGTAGATACTCATGTTATCTGTGGTGTAGTCCAGGAACTTGGCTCTGGCATATCTCTCAATGTCATGGGAGTCATAGTCTCCCCATCTGAGCTGAATGTCAATCCAGTACTTCTGAGTGGTGGTGCTGTCCATCACATCTCTGTAGCAGATAAATATAACGTTAGTGACATCCAATACAATAATTTTTCAAACTAATCTTGAAATGAGGTCTTTGTTTATTAAGGTGTAAAAGGCATACTTGGAGTCAGCAAGAAGTGATGGCCGTGAGACGTTCCATTTGTAGGAGGCAAATAGTAGAATGTCTGCACAGGAGGAGTTCATCTTGTAAGACTTCCTAGGATGGATGGTTTCCTTCTGGACAGTCTCAATCTCCAGAGCATCCAACTCTTGGTCAAACACCTGTGCATAGCATAGTTCTTCATGACTTGTTGCAGCAACAGTTTCAGATCAAATGCTTAATATATGACTGGCATAATTAAGTCCTAGATGTTGCTTTACGGAAAGCACAGTGAAGAATAAGAAAACTAGTTATACCTGACACAGATCCATGACAATGCTCTCATGAATCTTTTGCCACAAGTGAGCTCTGAAGATCTGGATCAAGGAGATCTTAAGGGTGGGAATTTTGCCGTGCATGAAGATTCCAGTGAGATCCAGCTGCACTTGGAAACCCACATATACCTGAAGATGAACAATGGAGATCGTGAGCAGGAGCAGTGCAATGCAAATAAGACATACAGCAGTTACTGTAAATCAGCATACATACATTAGCCCTGTTTATAGTGGGTGACCACCACAAAGTGAATCGTCGATTAGGGATCTGGTTCAGACCAGACCTCTGAGCATTGGTCAGCTTCTTCCACTTCATAGACTCCTCAAAACCACTGGCCTTCTCCCTGTAATTGACAAATCGAGAGCTCAACAATAAATGGACATTCTGGTTTTAAGAACAGACAAAACATCTATTCTGCATGAACATGCAATGTCAACTACAGAGAAGAACTCACCAGAAGAGACCTTCCCAAGTTGGGAAGTATGTTCCCTTGAAGAGGGTGTGCTCCAAAATTCCCTCCACTCCACCCAAAGCCTGGATCATGTCTGTGCGGTAATTGTTCAAATTCCACAGTTTGCCGTCATGTCGCTGGTGGGTCCACCAGAATGGATTTTGTTTCAGAACCTGCAGAGACATTACATCAACAGAGTTCAGAGCAGCAAAAATGCTGTGTAAAGAAATGCAACATAACATAAAATCGGTATAGCCTGAAGGGGACTGTCCATACCTGGTACTGTTTAAAATCTGTTCTGACTCTCCAGCCCTTATCATAGGCCAGCGTATGCCTGTCTTTCTGGAACAGGGTGTTGATACGTGGAATACCTCTGTCCCAAGAATCCTCCAAATCCTCAAGAGTCAATCGTCTGCGAAAATATGAAATGAACAATAAAAATGATAAAAATGTCAAAGGCAAACATTTATTTAACTATTGCTAGGATATCATCCCCCACAGGGTTTAGGCTCAGAGGAGAGCCTTCTCAGAGAAAACCCAAAGAAAGTGTGCGCAGTATGTGTGTTATTGATTATGATAAATAAACGTATAATAAACTATAATTCGTTCTCTGGTAAAGTTATTCTGTCTTATTTATACAACCGGCCCTCTCCACCTGCTTCTGTGTGTGCGAGTCTGCGTGCACGCTGCCATAATAATTATTATAATATATTACAGTTCATTTCCATCTACGTAAAGTATTTTATTTTGTTAAGATAACAGGGAAATGAAACGAAATATAGTTTATTATACATTTATTTTGCCCTGTAGACGGAAACTGGCGCTGTGTTTTGTGACGAGTATTTTCGCGGCTTTGCCCTGAAGATTCCAATGCATAAAAAAATGGTCTAAATGAATAAATAAATACATTCTCTCTGTGAGTTTCGTTTCATTTTGAAATATAATGTATTATTTTCAGTCTTTCTGTGAATATGGACTGATTTTCTGAGATATTGTCCACTTTGCCCTGGAGAAGGCAATGCACAAATAAATCTATAAATCTAAAACGGTCTAAAAGTAATAAATAAATACATTTTCTCTGTGTTCTTTGTTTGATTTTAAAATATAATATAGTATTTTGAGTGTCTCTGTGAAGCTGGACTGAGTTTCAGAGATTGCTTTCTGTGACTTTCTTTCCCTCACTTTGCCTGGAGCGTTTGTCATGTAATTAGCATATCAATAGGACGCTAATCGTCCTCCAGCAGGGTGGCGGGCCAAGCGGGGGATTTTCCCCTGACGAAGATTTTCGTCAGGATCCGCACTTCTAGTGTTAATCCGTATTTGAACAAATGTGAGAAGCAATGGTACCTGTTCTGGGCAATGGCCTCTTGTCTCTTGAGAGCATATTCAGCCCAGACTCTTTGAGAGTCAATGAACTCACTTTCCCAGGGCTGAATGTATCGATAGAGATTAGGAATCAGTTGATCTTCCTCATGACTCATTCCAGAGCGGAAATGAGTGATGCCCACATCTGTTTGCTTGGACCACCTGAGGATGAAGAATAGAGTTTTCTGATATTAACATACTAACATTAGCTGACTATTTTCACTCAAGTAACTGAGAGTTTCTCAGACCCGACTTATACGAGAGTTCTCTGTTCTCCGGTAACGGGTCTTGTCCATGGTAACGAAGAGTGTAAACAAGTTTATGCCTAATTGTGATCTTCACGC
>BRDA01013259.1:35968-78758 GCA_036984385.1 Crenuchus spilurus | reverse complement strand
TTGTTTGATTTTAAAATATAATATAGTATTTTGAGTGTCTCTGTGAAGCTGGACTGAGTTTCAGAGATTGCTTTCTGTGACTTTCTTTCCCTCACTTTGCCTGGAGCGTTTGTCATGTAATTAGCATATCAATAGGACGCTAATCGTCCTCCAGCAGGGTGGCGGGCCAAGCGGGGGATTTTCCCCTGACGAAAATTTTCGTCAGGATCCGCGCTTCTAGTGTTAATCCGTATTTGAGCAAATGTGAGAAGCAATGGTACCTGTTCTGGGCAATGGCCTCTTGTCTCTTGAGAGCATATTCAGCCCAGACTCTTTGAGAGTCAATGAACTCACTTTCCCAGGGCTGAATGTATCGATAGAGATTAGGAATCAGTTGATCTTCCTCATGACTCATTCCAGAGCGGAAATGAGTGATGCCCACATCTGTTTGCTTGGACCACCTGAGGATGAAGAATAGAGTTTTCTGATATTAACATACTAACATTAGCTGACTATCGTTATTTCTATTGACAATCACCAATTTGCAATTTAAATGTCTAATAAATTATTCACCTCAGGTCAGACTGTGGGATGAGCACATGGCCCATGGACAACATGCCTAGACCTCCCAGCTCCTTAGGGGTATAGAACACCACAGGGGGGAAACGGCTAGGCATTTTGGAGTTAAGGCCAATCTTGATACGGGTCTGGATCTTATTCTCACACTTTACCAGAAGATCCAGCAACTCCTGAGTGTTGACCACAGCCTCACGGAAATAGGTCATCAGACCAATCAAAGCTGTGTTCCATTTGTTGACGATCTGTGGAGGAGAGAAGGGAACGGTACAGGAAAAAAAATTATATATCAACTACAAAGTTCTACCTTTAATGCCTACACTTTCTTGGTCAGGTGACATATGAGGTCATCTTTCTAAGGAAGATTGTGCTGTATACCTTTGTGAAGGTTGTAGATCCAGAAGCCATCAGAATCTGTCGCACTCTGTTGTGAAATCTCTGCATGGATTCATCATCCACTCGCAGGAAGCACTGAGCTGTTCTTTCCTTAGTCACCTTCAGACAAAAAAAAATGTCAAGAAACCTATAGTCTGAATATCAATTTAAGTGCTGTGACAAGTACAATATTTTTGTCAGCACACTGACCTCATTCTGCAGGTTCCACACACCATCCTTGTGTGTGAACTCCTCGTAACTAGTGCGGCACTTCGGTAGAATACGACATTCAAAGCCACACATGTTGAACAGCAGGTTGGGGTTGTCTTTGCTATAGACTGAAACAAAGCTGTTCTCCCACTGCACAGTGGTCACAGAGCGAGGAAGGCGATTCTTAATGTCCCAGAACACAGCACGACCCCTGATCAAGCCACAGGAAAACCAAAGTAAGTGCCAGTGTACTCATGTAAATATAGGAGCAGTCATAAGGACTAGGATGCATGAATGTATCCAGAAGTACTCACAGGTTAACATCATGCTTCATCAGCCTCATCCTAGCATCTCTAGGCCAGCACTTCTTATTGTTGTAACCAACAATGTTCTCATTGTTAGGATCTGGGTGCTCAGTAAGGTACCGCTGGATCAAATCCCTGGCCTCATCAGCAGAAAACCTGCATCAACAAGATCAAAGCTGACATCATATTCGCTTAACTTGTGCAATTCATTATGCATTCAGTTGTATTTTTCAGCAATACTGACCTGAAGAACATATGGATGCGGTCAATGTATCTGCAGTACAGACGAATAGGGTGGGCAGACTCTGTAGCACCATCCTGGAAGCTCAAGAAATCATTGGGCATCTGGGGAGGTCCTGCCATCTCACTGGCACGGTGAAGACCTAGAACAAGCAGGTCCATCACCAGCCCGTAGTACTGCACAATGAAGGAAGCAAACTGCAAGCCACGGATGATGCCGTACGAGTTGGTGTGGTTCATGTCCTACAATAGAGCAACAAGACACTAATCAAACAGGGTAGCGTAACCAAATAATCCAGGTGTGTTCAAGGAGGTATCCACATAAAATACATGCATCATGCTAAAGGTAGACTATTTATGATTGTTCAGATTGCAGACCTTGTAGTTGATAACCACGTTGTTCTTGGCTGTCATATAATCAGCAATGTTGTGGTCGACAATCAGACGCAGAAGCCTGTTGAGCAGTGTCAAATCAATCTTTTCATACATCTTTTCATAGCGTGACTCCAGCATGACGTTGCACTCTCCCTCGGCGGTTTCCCACACATCCTGCAGGTTGTTAATTCCTGGAAAAGAGCATGAGAATCATTTGATAGGTCTAAAGACAGACAGCACAATATTTCAACAGCTGTATTATGCCACACCTTGGCACCACTTGTAGACCAACAGTGGAGGTGGCTCTGTGTCGGCTGGTTTAATCCAGGGTGGAAAGAGTCTGCGCTTGTCAGCCTCATACCACAAGTACTGATCCAGGTAAGCATCAGTGATCTTCTCCAGAGGCTCCACATCATACACTGGTACCAAATGACTGTACAAGTCCATGAACTCAATGCCCACCTGATGAGATTAAACAGGACTTGCTGAGAGACACATGGTAGGACCGACAGATCATAGAATGAGAAGTTAGATGCCATCACACTCAGTGAACTGGTTGCTTGTAGGCATGTATTCACCTCTTTGAAAGCTCTCTGAGTGAGAAGGTGACGTTTAATCCTGGACAGAGCCTCGTGAGGGTTGTCATATGCCTGCTCGATCAGACCCAACTCCTCACGCTGAGACTGATTCAGCCTTGACTTCACACTAATAGGGCAAAAACATTGTTAAGCATGGTGAAATCAAAATCTGCTTGCAAACTTTTTTTTTGTTTCCACACTAACCTGTAGGCCTCTTTTAGTCTCTCCAGAGCCAGGATGAGAAGTTTGGTGTCATGTTTGTAGGAGAGAGGAGGGAAGGGAATTGGAGAAAAGCGCCGGCTTTCCAGCCAATGTACAGTAGTGGTGTAGATAGCCACTGCCTCTTCTGCTGTGATATATGGTCCGTCCTAAAAGCAGCCGAAATACAAATGACAATTTTGCTATATTAAATTTATTAATGAATGTAAGGTCTATTTAACTAAATTTTAACAAGATACTTAAAACTATACCTTCAGGTAGTTGTGCTGTCTCTCCTGCTCAGCCTTCAAGTAGAGACGCGTGAGACGACCAAGGTTTTTCTTGCAGACAGTCTTGTCCACTGTAGCGCCTCTCCTGATACGCTCACGATTGTAGTGGGCAGTGTTTGTCCACCAGTCAGCTTTAGCCTTCACGTAGCGCAATATCATGTTCTCAATGGGGGTGGGAAGCCCTGGGACCTGTAAAATTAAGATATTACAGTGGATTAACATGATGGTCGAACTGTATTCACATTTGATAGACTTTATTTCATTCAAGATCAGTTGCATCAACAAAAATATAAAAGGTCAAGTACCTTCCAGGGAATGTTAGCCTTCCAGCACCTCCAGGACTCACTGAGGTGCTGTAGGATAGTCCTGGCCTTGTTCTGTTTGATGCCCTCAGGCATCATGTCCAGGATGTCATGCATCACAGCTGCTCTCAGCTCCAAGTCAAAGTGAGACTCCACACGTTGCTTGGTCACAGTCTTTGCAACTCCCTTTGAGTGACGACCTTAACATACCCACAACAGTTACTACCTGCAGTCCTTTACAAACAGCATTTTATTGGCCATTCCATAAGAAGCAGATCAATGCTTTACCTTCAAACTGCCTGGCCAGCAAGTTGCCAAGCCACCTCTCCAGTAGCGGAGTGATGCCCCTCATGAAGAACAGCCACACTCTCCATCCTGGTGCCCAGAAACCACAACCTGGACCCTTGCCAACTGGACCCTAATAGATTAATAATAAACTTATTAGAACACTCATCAAGGCTTAAAATCTTTAAAACAGTGCAATACTAAAGCATAATGTTGTACTGACTGTATTGAAGCGGTAGTAGATGAGATGCTTCAAGTCCTTGCACATTCTAATTTGCCTCATCAGCTTGTATTTGTAGCGATACATCCCAGTCAGCTGACCCACATGGGCAAAGATGTACTGCAGCCCATCTGCCAACTATAATGTACAGACAAAAATTTAGACAAAGACCATAGAGCACAACATTTCACAGTGCATGTCTGCTTAAATCACTGCTATTCTGAATTTGTACCATGCTCATGAAGTGTGAAATATACCTGGAATGCATCAACATTTCCCAATCTGTACTGCACATGACTGTCCACTACAAGTTTGCTGAGACGGAGAACCTCACGGCACAAGTGGAACGCATTTCCGAATCGAGACTTCTTACGCTCCTGACAAAGTAAAACATTAGAATGAACAAATTAGCACACAAGCACAGAAACTTTAAAGTAAACCTAATGTTTGTTGCTTAATTTTATGATGCATCTAAAGACCGTTGGTGGTTTACTCACCTTTGTGGTGAGGGTTTTGACAGGTTTCAAGTTGAAGTTGTAGTCCAAGTGCAAATAGTTCAGGTTCTTTCTGTGAATCAGCAAGTTGAGCATGTTGTAACCCTGCCGACACACCTGGAGACCAACTTCCACCCAATCCAGCTTTGTGGACTGGAAAAACTTGGTGGCTTTGAATGAGCGGAAAAGGTACCTGTGGAACAGCAGAAGAGTGACTGCTACAGCATATTTGTGAAAGACTAATCTTCAGCCCAAGAAACAAACCATTCACACAAGATACAACTATTACAATCCTCACCTCTTCTTCTGTGCTTTAGGTGGTCTGTGTTTCAGTGCATTGAGTACATAATATTTCAGAAGCTTCTGGTAAGAAACACGTACTTTTACAGGTTGCCCTGCAGGGCAGTGCTCACGGTACCTAGGAAAATCAGAAAAATAATACTACATTATTAAAGGTCTGAGGAGTGTTCTTGCTAAAAAATAGCAGGTTGATTCAATTGAACTACAAATTATACTCCTAAATATACAGAGCTCACCAGTTTTTAATGAGAGGAACATCAATGGCACGCCGGGTTCTTCCTGAACGCAGGTTGAATGGACGAGGGGCCCAAAGCAAAGCAATTCCATTGGCTGTGTTGTCTGTATACAGAGGTGTCTCCTTAAGGAAAGGCTCCACATACTCAGGAAGCTCAAACTCCTCATCATCTTCAGGCAGTGGCTCTTGGCTCTGAGATGAACAGACAAATTGATTGCAATCACAAAACAAAAGAAAAGCACATGAGGTAAACTTTCTCTGTAATTAAAAAGTGATTTTTTCACCCATTCAATATGTAGCTGAAGTTAAAGATATAGATTCTGCTACATAAATCAGGGGTGTCCAAGTCCAGTCCTGGAGGGCCGGATTCCTGCAGAGTTTGGTGATCTTCCTGATCAAACACACCTGATTCAGCTCAGCAGGTAATGAGCAGGTTTAATTGTAGTGTCAGAGCAGAGAAATCATCAAACTCTGCAGGAATCTGGAATCTACAACATTCAAAATGAGTTTTTTTTTTTATCATTAGAACATTAACAATAGTCTGTGCATGTATACTGTATGCCTAAGAGCAAGAAAAACCAAACTAAAAAGAAGACAGTTTTACATAGCCTGACATTATGAAAGTACAATAAACTAAATACTTTACATTCCTTACTTTAACTGAATGTCTGTGAGAGATGGGATTGATGAGAGGATCAAAGTAGAAGGCAGGCAGATCAGGATCCTCAGTCTTGATGAACACCACATTAGGAGTGTGGTACCTGTGTGAGAATAAGTCTAGTGTCTTAGCGACAAATATTTTTCCATAATGTGTGACTGATTTTAAAGCAGGGTTATAACAATAGTGTTTACCAAGTAAGGTGAACATGATGTGGAAGATTGTTGTACAAGTATGGGAAAGCAATCTTGTACTCTGTCCTAATAGGCTGTCTGATGATGATCTTGTTGATGTCATTGAATTCATTCCAGTCTTCATCCCTATAACAGAAGTCAACAAGCTCAAGTCAGAATAACGTCAAATGATCTATGAACTTGACTCCAATAAAAAGCTGGTTTGCAGTAACGTACTGTAGATTGATGTCCCTGACCAGGGGCTCAAATTTGGGACCTCCAGGAATGGCCATGTTCAAGGCCTTTGAGGTGAAGAAAGCCTTCAAGTCAAACAAGTAGAAGTAGTTGTCATCCACCAAATCAGTGAGAAGCTGATTAGCCAACCGATAGAGAGTGGACATCATTGGCAAAGTGAATTGCCAACGTCTGTATGTAGTCCCATTGACATACCTGTGAAAAGAAAAGAGAAAACCGTAAGAACAGGAAAGCACAGGGACTGAGAATCTGTTAAAATTGTTACACTCACTTGGTGGTGTCCTTCAGTGGTTGATGCTCATAAAACCATTCTGCCACGGAGCTGTCTTCCTCAGGGTCCAGCTCCATTTGAATGGCCTCCAGAGGTTCTACATCCAGGATGTTATCGGCATAATCCAGTGGAGGCTCTTCATCATCAAAGGGAGGGAAACGCATACGTTTGAAGTGTCTGCGATCCCGTTTCTCACGACGCATCATGATCCACATAGTACTAGTGAGAACATTACACATTAACAAAAAACACTCAAACAATTTATGCATTCAACAACTAATAAGACATTACATCTGATGGTAGTTTCAATAAAAAAAGACCCACCCCCACTGGGCAATGTAGACTGGCTCAATAACCCAGGGGATCTCATTGACAAAAGAAATTGCTCCTGTGATGTGGTACAGCACTGGTACATCTCTGATCTGCTCCCAGGGCATGGGCATGTTCTCCAACAGTTTGAGCACTGCATGAGGCATGTATTTTAGGGCACTAAAAACAAGGAAATATAGAAGACCACATTAGAGCTACATGAAAAAGGTACACAGTTTTGAAGAACATAGTGTTTTTAATTAAATACTCAGCAACTGTACAATTGAAATCTGGTGTATATATAGCAAACACTTCCACTACTGTTAATTCAGTTAACCAAAACATTTAGATAAAATATTCATTTAAAAACATTTAAATTACCCAAGGTAGACTCTTTTGTCATGCCGAAATTTCCTGTTGGTCATGTCTCCATGGTCCCTGATAATTTTGCGGACATGTTCAGGTGGCATGTCCTCTTTCTGGGCATCAACAAAGCCAAATTTCCTCTTCTCCGAGTAGCGTTTGGCTTGCAGCTGTTGCCATTTCCGAGCTATAATTGAAAAGACAGCAAGGTTAGTCATAATCAATTTAACTGACTTTTAAACACTGCTGCATTTTAAACAAGTTAACATCATTCTACATTTGTAAAATTTGCTGCATTTGTAAAAGCTAATCATGGTAAAGGGGGACATGCAGAATGATGGAATGCAATTTGTTTTAGACATACCACTAATTTAACATTATCACATATACAAACTCAGGAGAGTCATGTAGGTTTACTGGGTGGTTATTATAATAAATTAAATGCAACAAGTGTGTACTGCAGACATATCAGCTTCAGGTTCCTGTCCACCAAAATATCAGTTTCTCCTGAGTGCATCACTACACATCAAATCCGCCTAAATAGCTGTTAACATCTCTATGACTGAATAACAACAACTTAAATATAGTTGTATATATGCACCTTTTTCTTGAAGTTTCTCCTCAGACATGTAGTCGGGTACCTGAGCAGGAGGTGGAATACCTGGCGGCATCCCTGCAGGGACTCTGTAAGGGAATGCAGCTGCCATGGCAGCGTCCAGCTACTATACAAAGACAGCAACATAGAATGTTATAAAAAGCATACTGGTATATTAAAAAAAGACAAATGTAAAAAAAAAAAAACAAGCAGATATCTTTACTAATCTTTCTATTTTTATATAACTTTAATATGGAAATACACAGCTATACAAAGTACATCATGAAGTGAAATGCAAGAATGTTGAATGAAATAAACGCGAAGATATGTGAGAAATATGTGCGACACCGAGTTGGGGGTAGTGAGGAGAGCATAAATGTCATTCATGTTTACGTTTTATTGGTATTTCTGTCTTATACCTTCTTTAGGAATGTCTTTGCAAATTAATACAAGTCACTAAAATATTCTTAAGAAAAAAACAAAGATATTAGTTAAAAATATGTCCACATTTCAGATACTTAACACATATGTTTCTGTTAGTCGATGTATCAGTGTGCCACTATGTCTTCAGTATTTCTTGTGTTTGCTGTTGCAGTTATCAATCATGTCATATTTATTTTTTATTATACTTACATGTATTTGTTATTGTTTTCCTTGTGTATGTTATGTAAATGTGGTTTATATTTTAAGTGCACTGGTTGATAGCTATAGGCTTTATGGGTCCCAACTTGTATAGTCATGACAATGAATTAAAAGCTACATACAAATACATACAAACTAATACAGAATATCCAGTTATATCCAGTACCCATATGTGATATTTTCTTATAAACAACACTGCATAGACGACAAAATCATTCTAGTGTGCACGAGCTGGGATAAGAATTATTAAAGTTTAGTTTTGACTAACTTGAACCTAAATCCGAAGCTAGCAGCTACGTTAGCCACAGTGTTTTAGCTAAAGTAACTGTAAGGTTGTAATATTACTACGTTGTACCTTCATTCTTACATCAGGTAGCAAACGCCAAAACTATCTGACACAAAGTAACTGACTACGTGTTAAGTAAATGTGTGTACTGAGTTAATGAGCGACGACAGCCAGAACAATGTGTCAACTACGAAGCTAATGTTAGCTAGGTTAGCTTAGCTATCGCTTGCGCACACTCTTCATAACATGATAATCAATATATCTTTAGCAGAAATACACTGGCTACAGGAAAAATAAATATTTAAAAGCACAATTCTACAACTGGCTAAAACATCTTACTTTGTTTAAGCCCAGTTCCTGTCCTCTCTCCTGCAGAATGGCGCTCGGATCAACGACTACACACGTTGTGCGTAAACAAAAGCGATTCTCTACCGTGATGTGCGAACCTTGCGGGTCCGACCAGTGAGCAAAAAAGCGCCGCGCTACGTCAAAACACTAAAACAAGCGCAGGCCCAATGATAACCGGATGAGGAAACGACACAACTTCTATTTTGACATAATAAAAGTAAAACAACAACAACAACAAACCAACCTATTTCCACCCCATGATTTATGCAGTTTCTAGTATTTATACGATTTTTTTTAACGTTTTTTTCCAAATATGTAAAAATATAATATTTTATTTTATATACATTATAAAATACCAGACAAAATATTAAATAAACATACAATTTGTATGAAAACCTTTTTCCATTAATAATGAAAAATCCAGCATTTTTTGTTCATTATTGACCAAATCGTGTGTTATTATATTAAACATAAAACATTAAAAAAACATAAATAAATAGACACCAGCAGATGGTGCTGTTGTTTATAAATAGCATTTGTTATTCATATTGAAGCCATTATAAGAGAATATTACCTATTCATCTATCAAGTACCACTTGTGAAGCACCTATTTGTTAGTTTTCCTATTGAAGTTTTGTTTGCAGAGCTTGATTTTGTTCTTTACTTTAGAGAAGTACATGCATACAGAGCTCAGCTCTGAACTTAATGTCTGAAACAAGTACAGTACTAGTGGAATAACATATTACTTCTGATAGGGTTTTGTTCAAGGATTAACCTGTTGCACAGATTTTTCCATCACAGAAGATGTGGCACTGCATCAGGCTACCAATCAAACACTCACCATCACTCCCTTCAGAGGCTACTGCTCATTTTTCCTGTGGAAATCGGACTGAGGCCAGCAAAGGAAGCTGAATAGGACACCCTGTAATACTGTGGGAACAGAATGACAGTAACATGTTCTCTTTTATGTTTAAAAATAGGAATTGAAACCTCAGATTTATTCACAGTCCTTCATCTCTTATAGTCAGCACCACTGTGCCAGTGTTTAGTAAACGTATGTGCCCTTCACCTGTCATCATCTGACATAACTTCACTTCTCCATTTCCCTCCAGCTGGCTCATCTCCCAAACAGGATGCCATATCTCAGCCAGACCTCACATTGCTGCCTTAAATGGGATCTTTACAAGAACCTCTTAAGTTGGTGCTTTTTACTCTGGATAGCATTAGTTTTACTAACCAACTAACCAACCAACCAACCAAACAAACTTATAAACCCACCAGTCAACCAAATGCACAGACAACCAATCAATCAACCTACCAACCAATTGACCAACCTACTAAACAACCTACCAATCAACCAAATACACAACCAACCTACCAGATAATATAGCAATCAACCAAATACACAAACAACCAATCAACCAACCTACTAAACAACCTACCGATTAACCAGATACACAATCAACCAGCCTACCAATCAACTAACCAATCAACCAAGTGCACAACCAACCAATCAACCAACCATCCCATCAACCTACCAGTCAACCAAATGCCAAGACATCCAAGCAAACAAAAAACAACCCAGTATCCAATCAAACAAACACACCAATCAACTTTTATTTTCACTCAGAAATACATTTAAGGTGACCCTCATTAGCAATGAATCCAAACATTTACAAGAAACTGAAAATAAATTACATTTGTTTGGTTTAAACTACAAGGAACAGAAATAAATGGACAGATTAAAAATAAATAAATAATTATGAATAAAAAATAAATAAAAATCTGACAAAATAAATCAGTGAAATAAAAAAATAAGAGAATAATTAAACTTCTAAGAGCTGCACTGCATTCTTTAGGTTTTTCTATTGGAATCTGCATGCTCAAATCTACATGAAATAAATTCAAATAGTTGAGGTTAATTTTGTAAAATAACAAATGATCAGAAAACCTGTTTTATGATTCATAATATAACACTTTCTAACCTTAACTCTGTTATTTACTGCTGTAAGAATACATCACCAAAATGTCTCTCAATACACTCAAACCACATGCAGACTTTAACCTCTTAACAGTCCACTGTATGTGCCCTAAAAAAATTTTATACAGCAACTCCATGAAATAAATGCAAAATGTTGATGGCTGTGTAAGAAGCCTTCAAATGATCAGAAAATGTTTTATATCATAATACATGCTTACAGTTTACTGCTGAACAAGAAAAATATAGCAACTTAGATGTTTGATCCCAGAAAAAAAACATTTCCCAACTCAGATTTGTGCCATCAGAGGGCGTCTTCAGCAGGACAGACACTCAGTGCTCAGTTCTATTTGTTTGGAACTCAAACATCAGTAAAGGACTGAAATCAACATTTCAATGTTTTTTAATACTGAGGATATGACACATGGTTTATTTGAAGCAGAATTTTTAATTAACAGCATAAAATAGTCAGAAATGCTCTCTACCTAATGGCAATGGTCAAGTCTTGAGTTGCACCTCGAACCCTTCAAGCTTTTAGTACAGCTTGGCTTGACCCGTCATTTTTCCCGTCATTCAAGACACGTGGAAGACTAGCATCAAGATTGTTCTCTGTCCTAGAACCCAGGTGGTGGAACAAACTCCCACTGACTGTTCAAACAGCAGAATCCCTCACAGTCTTCAAACACAGACTGAAGAGCATCTCTTTGTGGAGCACTTAAGTGAGCAGTAGTTTAAATATCTTATTGTAAAGCTCTTATATTGTATATAGTTGTGAATCTTTCATTCTTTCTATGTTTCAGTAATGATTTTGTTCTAACAGTGTCTGAACTGAAGAGTAGTTTGGACTCCTGTCTGTACTAGCTGAGATGATTCTTTTAATGGAAAACAAAGCACTTTTGTATGTCACTCTGGATAAGAGTGTCTATCAAATGCTGTAAATGTAAATGAAGAATTTGAGAAGATGCAAAACAAGAAAGTAATGACTCTCTGAATGTATGAAATAGATGTTGGACCTACTGGTGGGTCCAGGCTATTGAAGAGGTTAATGGACTTTTGTGAATGATGTGGCATCTGTGTATGGGCATGTGAGAGGAAAAGCGAGGGAAGGGAGAGGACAGGAAGCATGTTCACTGTGGTTCTTCCTGTAAAGATGTCTCTGTTTGATGGACAACTTGTCATACACAGCAGATGGCATTTTAACTTCTCTGTTTATTTGTGTGCATTTATGTTTCTTGGCAGGCAGTATTAAAGAGCCCGTATTACACACAATAAAAATTTTCCTCAGTAAAATCAGAATATAGTACCATGTAATAGTTCATATAGGGAATGGATGTTAACCCTTCTCATTCATGTTTCAGTTATAAGTTTCATCCTGGACTGGTTTTTGAATGATGAACAATACAGGGCAGCCAATCCAGAGGTCATTTACATACACTACTGCTCAGAAGTTTGAGCTTACCCACTGAAGTGAAACATTTTTTTCTAGCTGTTGGAGACTTTAATCAAATTCGTGATTTACTACAAACTAGTACAAACCAGATTCCAAAAAAGTTGGGACACTAAATAAATTGTGAAGAAAAACTGAATGCAATGATGTGGAGGTGCCAACATCTAATATTTTATTCAGAATAGAACACAAATCACAGATCAAAAGTTTAAACTGAGAGAATGTATCATTTTAAGGGAAAAATATGTTGTTTCAAAATTTCATGGCATCAACAAATCCCAAAAAAGTTGGGACAAGGCCATTTTTACCACTGTGTGGCATCCCCCCTTCTTCTTACAACACTCAACAGACGTCTGGGGACAGAGGAGACCAGTTTCTCAAGTTTAGAAATAGGAATGCTCTCCCATTCATGTCTAATACAGGCCTCTAACTGTTCAATCGTCTTGGGCCCTCTTTGTCGCCTCTTTATGATGCGCCAAATGTTCTCTATAGGTGAAAGATCTGGACTACAGGCTGGCCATTTCAGTACCCGGACCCCTGGCCCAGTGCAAACGTCTGAGCTTGTTGAGCTTGCTTAGAAATGGCTTCCTCTTTGCACTGTAGAGTTTCAGCTGGCAACAGCGGATGGCACGGAGGATTGTGTTCACTGACAATGCTTTCTGGAAGTATTCCTGAGCCCATTCTGTCATTTCCTTGACAGTAGCATTCCTGTTTGAGGTGCAGTGGCGTTTAAGGGCCCGGAGATCACGAGCATCCAGTAGAGTTTTACGGCCTTGACCCTTACGCACAGCGATTGTTCCAGATTCTCTGAATGTTTTGATGATGTTATGCATGGTTGATGATGATAACTTAAAAGTCTTTGCTATTTTACGCTGGGTAACACCATTCTGGTATTGCTGCACTATCTTTCTGCGCAACAATGGTGGAATTGGTGATCCTCTTACCATCTTGGCTTCAGAGAGACACTGACACTCTGAGAAGCTCTTTTTATACCCAATCATGTTGTCAATTGACCTAATTAGTCTTAATTAATCTTCCAGCTGTTTGTTATATGCTCAATTTCCTTTTTCCAGCCACTTATTGCTACTTGTCCCAACTTTTTTGGGATTTGTTGACACTGTGAAATTTTGAATCAACATATTTCTCCTTTAAAATGTTACATTTACTCAGATTAAACTTTGGATCTGTCATCTATGTTCTATTACGAATAAAATATTGACATTTGTCATCTCCACATCATTGGATTCAGTTTTTATTCACAATTTGTTTAGTGTCCCAACTTTTTTGGAATCTGGTTTGTAGTTCCAAAAAACATACGATTAGCATGAATTTAGTATTTAGAATAGAATTTAGAATTTAGTATAAGTGATGCTTGCACATATTAATGGTGTTTATTGAAGTTGTTAATTGACTAATATCTCTTATTCTAGTGATTAGTGGTGTTTATTGAGGTAGATTATTAACTAATATCTCCTATTTTTGTGCTTAATAGTGTTAATTTAGGTTGTTTATGGACTAATATCTCCTATTTTGGAGATTAGGCTTTGAGAATAGCTTTGGGCACATGTTCTCACAGCTAGTATGTTCACTAGTGTGTGTTTCACTACATGGATGAGTTCAATGCTGAGGTCAGATTCCATTGTGTGCAATCGCATTTGCAAAATGTTGAATCTAATCTAATCTAATCTAATTTAGAGTGTTTATTGAGGTTGTTTATGGACTAATATCTCATATTCTAGTGTATGCCTGGTATTCCTACATCCAGTGATGCCTTGTGTGAAACATCTGCTAATCTAGTGGTTTGATCAACTAGCAGGGGGATATGACTGACGTTCCCTTGCACAAGATCTAACCCAGGTGCCGTGGATAGGGCTGCCCATCGCTTTGGGCACATTGCTTTGTGCTAACGGCCCCTAGTGAGTATAGTATGGGTGTGTTTCACTGCATGACTGAGTTAAATGTTAAGATGAAATTTCACTCTGGGCAAGCACAGTGATTAATGATTGTTTACTTTCAATTCCTCCTAAAATCTTTACAAAGAAAAAAAAATTACAACAGTGAGCTTCAAGTGAAAACATCAATAAATAATGATCAAAAAATCTTCAGTTCAGTTTACCTACTAAGCACCACCAAGGAATCAACCACAGCACATGTCATGAGCTTCATAGTTGAAAGTTGATTGTTTAATCTCTTACTGATATTATCTTTGTCTCTGCCAAGGCCCACTCTAACAGTGTGGGGCGCCATAACTGCTGCTTCCTGTTGATGCCCAGAAATCATGAATGTCTCAGCCATGTCATAGGTCATAGGATGTGTGTGTTTGTCATTTCCTCTTTTAACAGAGCTATATTTTAATAGCACACCCATCACTGAGTAGAATAGCTACCACACACACACACACACACACACACACGCACACACGCACACGCACACACACACAAGCACGTATATACACAATCATTAGAATCATTACTTATTCAAAAACCGATCTAACAAATTAGTACTGTCATAATTTAAAATATAGTTAATGGTAAAACTAAAAAATATGTATTCAAGTTTTACATGGACCTTTAAAAAATTGAGCCAAATCTTAAAAACTGTCTTATGGTGTGCCTGACTCAAGTATGATTCAAAATGCTTTAGCACATAATACATACATACATACATACATACATACAGGTGCATCTCAAATCAAATCAATTCAAATAGTGAAACTCATGTTATATAGATTTATTCCTAAACCATCAGTGATTGTGGAAACTTCAACACTAGACCTCAAGCAGCTTGGATTGTGTGTCTCTCCACTCTTCCTCCAGACTCTTTCACCATAGAATTTTTCAGCAGGACGTGGCATTTGCCCACACTGCCAAAAGTACTAACGCCTGGTTTAATAAACACAGTAGCACTGAGCTTGATTGGACAGTAAACTCACCTGACCTAAACCTTACAGAGAGTTTATGAGCTATTGTCAAGAGGAAGATGAGAGACACCAGACCCAACAGTGCAGACGAGCTGAAGGCCGCTATCAAAGCAATCTGGGCTTCCATAAACACCTCAACAATGCCACAGTCTGATCACCTCCATGTCACGCTACACTGATGCAGTAATTCATGCAAAAGGAGACTCAACCAAGTACTGAGTACATATACTGTACATACTTTTCGGTAGAACAACATTTATGTATTAAACATAATTTTTTGAATGGGTCTGATATAATATTCTAATTTTTTGAGACACTGACTTTTGTGTTTTCACGGGCTGCAGACCATCAACATTAAAAGAAATAAACACTTGAAGTAGACACTCTGTGTGTTTATATATATATATATATATATATATATATAAACACATATATACACACACACACACACACACACATATATATATATATATATATATATGGATTGTTTTATTCTTTAACTTTGATACATTTAGTGGCTGAAAATCATGTCCACTGGTGTGACCCCATATCCTGACTTTAAATTAGGCTATTCCACGGACAGCTTTATTTAGATGAAGGACTCAATAGTATGTGACTTAAGACCCCTGCCAAGTGATGTAAGCACATGATAAGTTTTTATCTCAGTTTTGATTTAATATTTCACTTTTCAGACTGACAATGTTCACTGTTGTCCTTTAGTGTGACTTTTATTGAAAAAGTCCAAAAAATTGTGTCTCATGCTGTTTGTATAGCTAAGATTATTTTTTCTTAATTGTTGATGTCACACCACAGGATGTTTAGCTGCATTTCAGTGAAACTGTTCATAAAAGAGTGAAAGAAGATACTGTCTATACATACTGTCTTATGCAAATGTTAGTGCACCACGGATTAAACTTCATGCTTTATTCACAATACCCATCCTTTACATTTTAATGCACATTTTCTCTTTATTTATTAAATGTATTTATTTATTATTGAACATATCAGGAAAAACCTTTAAATGTTACCTGTACAAAGTAAATATTTGAATTTTAATATTATTTACATGCTTTCTTATTGATTTATCCCCTGCAAAGAGATATGGAGGTCTATGTAGAGGATGTCTAAACTTATCAACAAATGTTTTTTCTATTTAATTACAGTCGTTGTATGCATTTACAGTACATATGCTGGTACCTGTTGATGGTACATAAGGCTGCAGGCTTTTAAACATCATATACATCACATTATGTGATTTATAAGTGTTTTTATAAGCTTAAGCAGTGTAATCACTTGGGTGTAACTTCTGTTAAGGAACAAGCAGGAATGTTTGGGTCACAGGCCTGTCAGAGTCAGGCTAAGGGTCAGAGAAGTTGTTCTTGCACTTTGTATAAAGCCTGTCTGTCAAACAAATGAGCCAAAATATCCTGGCTAGTTTCTCTTGCCCTCATCTGCATCATCTTTCCCTCATAATAGTAGGTGTAACTGTTAGAAGTGAACTTCTTATGGTAAACAGTGACAGTATCCATTCAGTTTTGTTATTTTATGCATAGAGTGACTGAGTGAGGACTGCATGCATTGGCCTGTTGTATATGAAGGGGAAGCTGAACGGCTTCCTCCGGTGTTTACTCTGAGAATGTCGAGGACAGGATGCTGGAACTTGGAGGAAACTCTGGCGGCAAACCCTCGTCATCCAGAGCAGCTCAGCAAAGAAGGAACATCAATTATATTGGGGCTGGCTTTGGGAAGAGGCCCGGACATCCCTGCATATCTCTCTCGTTGACCAGAGGAAGCACGCATTAGGTCTCTGACTGAGGCAGGTAACACTACTCATTAGCAGTGAAAGCTACTTCACACTAGCTTTCACTGTTTTCATTAGCTTTCAGTGCTTTCCTGGACATAGCAAAGTGCTCAGTATCTCCAGTGTCTGTTTAGGAACAGCAGTGGTGTGGAAGTACCAGTACCCTGAAAGACCAACAGTGAGGAGGAGAAGAACAGAGGGAGATACGTGCCATCATGATGGAGCTAAAGATTCAGCTCATCCCAACTGGGGAGATTATCCTGTCTCCAGGGAAGAATGGAGAGAGCTACTGTCACAATTGCACCAAGGTAATAGCACATTTATTGACTGTCTCAGAGATCTGAACACGTTGTTAATACTCTGGTTTTACTTAGAAACTAAGCTGCAAACACTATTTGTGCTAAAGTAATGAGTTATAATTCCTATTTCAGCTGCGAAGGTGCCTCCCTTACTGACCAAGGTGTCCAATTATACATGCAAAGCTTGTATGGTCACCATAGAACAGTATTACCAGTAGAATGGGATACACTGGAGCAACCAGACACAAGCCTAAGGTCACTGTGTCCAGTGTCATATGTCAAACGGAGAGGGATGTAAGAAAATATTGATACTCTTATGTACTGCAATTTTATGTTTTTTGATACATTATTGATTCTCAAAAACAATAAAAATTGTTAATTTATAGTTTTAATGAAGTTATTGGTAGCAGGCAGTGGTTCATTTTAAGTTGAATTAGATGACAGGGTTGTAATCTATCTTCAAACATTACCAATGGAGCTTAAGAGCGCACCTCTGACAGGTTTCTTAAAATAAGATGGAAAAAATGCTATTATACTGCCTTGCTTACACAATCCTACAATACCACAATGCATTGCAGCATACTGATTCATAACCCATGTAGCATGATGTAGCATGTTGCATATGTTCTTGCCAAAACACAGCCCTACTCTCATAAGTCCCCCAAATAAAGCACTGGGCTGTGGAGCTGTGGATGTGTTCTCTGGAGTGATGGATCTCCATCCAATACTTTCAGGATGAGTTAAACTGAAGAACTAATCATTTAACATGACCTTACTAATGCTATCAAATCCTCACAGCAATGGTCTATCATCTAGTGCATCTTACTCCAGTCCTGGGAACCTCTTGCACTCTGTAGTGAAGGAGGTCCATGCAATAGCTTTGGGGTGAGTTGAAATGGACATGACCTCAATAATGGCTGAATGCAATCAAATCATCACAGCATTGGTCAGTCAAGGCAACCATCTCCAGTCCTTGCACAGTTTTCTATAGTTTCTACTATTCATTTCAACACATCTGATGTTCAGAACCACTGATATAGTAGAGTAGAATTTTGGCAACAAAGGAGGACAAATCTTTAATTTCAGAAATATTAGATATGCAGGTGTTTACAAACCTTGGCCATATAGTGTATGAGTAAGTATGGCAGTGCAGAATTTTTCCACTGAAAGTCCAAAACTAGGCTTGTCCAGGATAGGTCCTGTCATTCACATCCCTCGTGGAACTGATGGTACAATTACAGTGGCTTGTTCCTGAGCCATCGTTTTTTGGTTTTGCTTAAATGAAAATTTCCCATAAACATGTGTTGGACTCAACAGTGCCTGTTGTTTTTTGAAGCATATGATGCATGCATGTATCATGTTTGTATCTAGTTATCATAGCTGATTGGAGTTCTAATATAATGTGGACTAGAATTTCCCATGCTGTGAGCCAGCCTTTAGTGAAATGTTAATAACACCTGTTAAATCACTTCAATCCAATCAGTCTTAAATCCAAGACATGAACAACTGGCTGACAAACGTTTGACCAGACAGCAATAACAATAGCAAGATGATCATTATCACAAAATGTTTCTTCTGCGCTGCAAACCTTTGACTTCTGGACATTCCTTGAACTATGAGAAGCTGGCATGAAGCTTTAAGAGATGTATGATGATGTATGTTTCCATTTTTTTCATGTAATAATGATAGAATCTACACAGTAAATCTGCCAGTGTTAAATCAACACTATTAGAGTTAAATTAACACTGAGGGTGTTAAAATATAACACTCTCAGTGTTAATTTAACTCTAATAGTGTTGATTTAACACTGGCAGATGTACTGTGTAAGCACCAGACAAGTGCCACACCATCTAGTCTTACATTCAGAGATTCATTACTATTGTTTTCTAATATCCACACAAAACTAATGTAAAAGCTGAAACCCTCTTCCTTTTACTCAAGTTCTGACTCTTTTGAGCAGCCAATGAAAGATTCTGCTTTACATACACAATGCTCTATATCTTCAATTCAGTTAAACTGAGCACTCAGGTTCTGTTCGGCTGAAGGGCGCCCTCTTCTGGCACAAATCTTAGTTGCAAGAGGAACCTACATAATGTCCCTTTAGTGCTGCGCAGCAAAAAGTAATTATTTCTGAGTCTAAACATCTAAAAGCTAAACATTTGTAGTGTTCAGCAGTAAATTGTAGGCATATTTTATTATATTATAAATTATAAAATACATTTTCTGATCATTTGATGTTTTTTTTTTATCAACATTTTGCATTTATTACATGTACTTTGTAGTTCATGAAGATACAGACTGTAAATAATGTAAAATACAGTGGAATTTTAAAAGGGTAAACCAAACCTGAAGCTCAGATTACCTTTCACACAAACTCTTTTGCCACCACTTAGCTTGCAACATGGCCTGAAGCACAGCTGTATTTAAGCACATTCATCACAGGCAGCTATGCTCTTCAGTGCAGCTCTGTTTTCATAATGACTTAAAATATTTTTGGAGCTCTCTAAAAAAAATACACAGCTTAGAGTTTGTTTGAAAGCAATTTCCAAATTAAGTGGACATGGAAATGGATTATGGCCATTAGGACTTGGTGATGTGTTGTCTAGGCTGCCTCAAATGTAAAATAAAAAATTAAAACATTATATTTATAGGCATGTGTGCTGGGGGGGGGGGCAGCAATACCTGCCAACATTAGGCTGTGAAATCGAGGTAGAGTTCACAATGACATGCAGTCCAGACAGACAGCACACAAACTTTACTTTTACTAAAAAATTTGAGTTGTCATCAAAACATATCAAAAGCCATAACACCACCACTGGACAGATCTATATCAGATTATCATGTATTTGGGACTGATGTTGGTGGATATTCCTGAGCTGCGCTCTTTCTTGGATTTATAAGTGCTATTCTGTCAGGAAAATTACATGGAAAAAAACTGATGGAAAAAAAGGATGATTCAGGTCTCTAATGGCAGTGTAGACCAGGGGTAGACAACGTCAGTCCTGGAGTGCTGGTTTCCTGCACAGTTTGGTGATCAAACACACCTGATTCAACTCAGAGGGCAATTAGCATGTTTAATTGTAGTGTCAGAGCAGTGACATCACCAAACTGTGCTGGACACCAGCACTCCAGGACTGGAGTTGCCCACCCCTGGTGTAGACTGTCAACTGGCTGAGCTTTACATGGTTGGTGAACACTGCCACCTAATGGTAAATGGCAGGTGATAAGAACACTGAAAATGATATATATTTGGTATGAATTCTGTTTACATTATAAATACATTTATTATATATCAAAATGGACACACAATGCCAAAATTGTTTTTAAATGGTTAGTTTTGCTTACTCTGGGAAAAGAGGTTGTTAGAACTGTTCGGTACTAAAATTCAGTCCTTTAAAGGTACCATCCAAATTACTTCAGTTGAAGTCAAAAGATTTCAGTCTTTCATCTTTGTTTTATTTCTATAATAGTCTCTATATATATTTGTAATACGGCAGAACTAAAGTTTCCACAAAGTTAGCATGGCTTTGACATCTTAATCAGATCAAAACATACAGTATCCAACAAAGGTGAATACACCCCTCACATTTCTGCAAATATCTTCAAAGCACCTTCAGAAAATGGGGCCGCATTGCAGTTTTCCAACATGATAATGACCCCAAACACACCTCCAAGATGACATGTGCCTTGCTGAGGAAGCTGAAGGTAAAGCTGATGAACTGGCCAAGTATATCTCCAGACCTAAACCCAAATGAGCTCCTGTGGGACATCCTCAAGTGGAAAGTGGAGGAGTGAAGGTGTCTAACATCCACCAGCTCAGTGATGTCATCATGGAGGAGTGTAAAAGGATTCCAGAAGCAACATGTGCAGCTCCGGTGAATTCTGTGCTCAAGAGGGTTAAGACAGTGCTAGATAATAATGATGGTCACACAAAATATTGACACTATGGGAACAATTAATACATGTTCACTGTGAGGTGTACTCACTTGTGTTGCAGCTATTATGTTGTACTGCTGTACAAGTTATATCCAAATTTCATTTCATAATCAGATATTTATATGAGAGAGACAGAGAGAGAGAGAGACTATTGTAGGAGTAAAACAAAGATGAAATATTTTATTTATTCTTCCCCAAAAACTCCCAACCTCTCAGCCACCCTGACTTCAGATTTAACTGACGATCCACCTTGAATGTTTACTAAATTGAGCACTGTACAGATCACAATGGATTATAGATTAATCTTGAAGCACAAAGGTTAATAATCAGACATTCTAACATTTTTTAATACTCAGTAGTACTGAAGTAATTTGGATGGTACCTTTAAAGAACTGAATTTTACATTACATTACATTACATTACATTGCATTTAGCGGACGTTTTTATCCAAAGCGACTTACAAAAGTGGAAAAGGACAAATGCGAAAAATACTAGAGTTGTACTAGTATTTACTAGTACTAGTATGCTAGAATTAACATTTGGATATCGAATGCTGAGTGCATGTCAGTACTCATGGGGAGTATTTGGGATCACTAGAGCAGGTGTTCTTTGAAGAGCTCGGATTTTAGGAGTTTCTTGAACCCAGTGAGGGACACCTCTGCTCTAGTGGTGGTAGGCAGCTTGTTCCACCATCTGGGAACTACTGAGGAGAACAGTCTGGATTGCTTTGTGTGAATGTTAGGTAAAGCAAGGCAACGTTCAGTAGAGGAGCGCAACGACCGGGCCGGGACATAAGCTTTTAGGAGCGAGTGCAGGGAAGAGGGAGCCTGCTCTGTCATCACCTTATAGGTGATCATGCAGGCTTTGTGTTTGATCCGGGCAGCAATCGGAAGCCAGTGTAGCTCAATGAGGAGTGGGGTGACATGTGCCCGTTTTGGATGGTTATAAACCAGATGTGCTGCTACATTCTGGACCATCTATAGTGGTTTAATAGTGCAGGCTGGGAGGCCTGTTAGCACAGCGTTGCAGTAATCGAGGCGTGAGATAACCTCGATTACTGCAACGCTGTGCTAACAGGCCTCCCAGCCTGCACTATTAAACCACTACAGATGGTCCAGAATGCAGCAGCACATCTGGTTTTTAACCATCCAAAACGGGCACATGTCACCCCACTCCTCATTGAGCTACACTGGCTTCCGATTGCTGCCCGGATCAAACACAAAGCCTGCACGATCACGATTTTAGTACCTAACAGTTCTAACAACCTCTTTTCCCAGAGTAAGCAAAACTAACCATTTAAAAACTGAAGCATTTTTGGCACCATGTGTCCATTTTGACAAGTTTCATTTCCAAGTTTCACCCCCAGAAATGTGAGGAGTGTACTCACTTTTGTTGGATACTGAATTCATTAACTAACCAATCAAAGACATTTAACACCACAGATTAAATAAAACACAAATGAAGGTCCATTTTATTTTTTTATCTGTAAGGCTGCTAAGGGGGCATGGTGTTATTAAAAAAAAACACTATGGCGCCTCCAGCACAAAGCATATGTTGTCTTATCTGACGTGTGGGTGGTAAACTGATAATTGTGCACATTTTATTTTTTGATGAGCTGCTCTGCTGCTGGTTATCAAAGCAGACATATGATGTAGCCAAGCAGTGAGATTGGTTTTGTTGGATTATGTCAGATAAACATCCACTGGAATGTAACAGATAAGGAAACAACACTGACATTTCTAAACAACACACATTTCCTGACATTCTTCCAAGGTCACATCACCCTGTTACTGAGCAACTCTCTCTCTCTCTCTCTCTCTCTCTCTCTCTCTCTCTCTCTCTGTGTGTGTGTGTGTGTGTGTGTGGAAAAGTCTAAAAACCTTTGCACTATTATTAAATTAGCTATCAAGGCAGGAACAACAGCTATAATGCCCATTTCCACTCTAACCGGTGACAGGAGACAGGTACACACCCTGAAGTAGAGCCTCCCAGTCCAACACTGCCCAGTCAACAGGATACAACCTTTCCTCTCCACTCAGCTGTCCTACA
Organism: Crenuchus spilurus; assembly: GCA_036984385.1. Classification (NCBI taxonomy): domain Eukaryota; kingdom Metazoa; phylum Chordata; class Actinopteri; order Characiformes; family Crenuchidae; genus Crenuchus; species Crenuchus spilurus. The sequence continues at coordinate 55,466 of BRDA01013259.1, read as the reverse complement.
CAAATATACTTAATGCTGCCGCTGAGTGTAAAACAGAACAAAACAATAAGTAAAGCTCTTTGAGGATAAAACGGATCACTGCACTGTCTCATTATAGTAACATGTTACAGTTTATTACAGTATAAACTTCCACATTTAGATAGATTGATAGACAGACAGACAGATAGATAGATAGACAGATAGATAGAGAGAGAGAGAGCAAAAGATAGATAGTGCCCACTGGATCCAATGCCATACACATACTGTAGCTCTTGTCAATCTTTCCTGAACTACTACCTTTCATCTCTTCTGTCATAAACAGCTCTCTGTCATCAGGTTATGTTCCATCTGCAATCAGAACTGCTAGGGTGGTTCCCATCCTGAAGAAACCTACGCAGAATAGATCTGATGTCAGCACCTACAGAACAGTATCACTCTTGTTTTTTCTTTCAAAAATTCTTGAACATGCTGTCTATAACAAGCTGTCTGTCTTTCTCTCCCAAACCAGCTCCAGGTCTGGCTTCAAACCAATACATTTAACTGAAACTGCCTTCATAGCAGTGACTGAGAAGCTCTCATCAGTTCTTATCCTTCTTGAACTTTCTACAAAGTTCCATGAGATCCTCCTGTTCGTCCTCTCTAACCTCGGGATCACTGACTCTGTGTGGAAGTGGTTCAGATCATATTTAGAGGGGTTATCCTACCATGTAACAGGGTCCACATCCGCTCCATGCAGGCTCTCCACTGGTGTCCCACAAGGCTTAGTACTGGGTCCTCTTTTTTCTCATTATACACTCATTCTCTGAAAAATTCTGTGAAATAATTCCTTCTCATGGATTTTCATAACACTGTTGTGCTGATGACGCTCAACTGATGTTTTCCTTCCCTCCTTCTGACACTCAGGTATCCAGTCGCATCTCAGCATGTTTGGCTGACATCTCTACATAGATGACAACCCATCACCTGAAGCTCAACCCTAGCAAGACTGAGCTTCTATTTATTGCCAGAACCACTGGTTCATATCTTGAACTTCCTATCTAGTTCGAGAACTCCATGGTCATTTCATCTCAAGAAGCAAGAAGCCTCAGTGTGATCCTGGATGAACTGTTATTTTTTTTCTACTTATATCACAAATTTGACTCAGCTTTGTAGGTTCCTCCTCTTCAACATTCAACAGATCTGACCCTTTCTAACTCAGGATGCCACCCAGGCACTTGTTCAGTCTCTTGCCATCTCAAAACTTGGCTACTGCAACTCGCTCCAGGCTGGTCTTCCTATGTGAGCCATTAGGTCCCTGCAGCTGATCCAGAATGCAGGCTGGTCTTCCATCAGCCCATGTTCTCTCATGTCACTCCACTGTTGTGTTCACTTCACTGGCTTCCTGTAGCAGCTCGCATCAGATCCTAAACCCTGATGCTCAGCTACAAAGCAAAAAACAAACCAGCCCCTCCCTACCTAATGGCAATACTCAAGTCTCAAGCTGCACCTCAAACCTTTCGAGCTTCTAGTATGGCTCAGCTCAACCCGCCATCCTTCAAGACACGTGGAAGACTTGCAGTCTTCAAACGCAGACTAAACACTCATCTCATTGTTGAGCACTTAAGCGAGCACTAGTTTACATCTCTTATTGTAATGCATTGTAATGCTCTTATATTGTGTAAAATTGTGTATCTTTCCTTCTTTCTAGGTATTAGTAATGGTTATGTTCTGACAGTGTCTGAACTGAAGAGTAGTTTGAACTCTAACCGGTCGGTACTAGCTGAGATTATTCTCTTAATGGAAACAAAGCACTTTAGTAAGTCGTTGTTGATAAGCGTGTCTGCCAAATGCTGTTTGAATTCAAAATTTAATTTAAAAAGATACAGTCATGTATATATTTTATTAATTACATACAAAGTGACATATTTCAAGTCTTTTTATGTTTGAATGTTGTTCAGTTTGACTTATAGCTCATACATATAGCTGAACATTAGAAACCCAGAAACTCACATTAGAATATTTCATTTAGAGCTAAATACCAATCAAACACTATCAACATTAAAACAAGACAAACAGAACGACAGACGGATGAATGGATAGATGGATGGATGGACGGATAAATGGATAGATGGATGGATGGATGGACTTTGTCATAACAGGCTGACTTCAATCCATACAGTGCCAGTTAACTCTTTGGCCCTTTTTAGTTACAGAGATAATCACTTTGATTACTATTTATTTAAAAATAATCTTCACATTTCCTATATTACCTTCAGTACTTACACTTCAAATCAAGTCAGATGTCACAAGCCTTTAACTGCAGAGTTTGTGCATATTAGCCCTCAATGTTCTGATTCCTGACACTCACTGTCTGGGTGTAATTGCACAGATGTGTCAGCAGATGGCGGTGTAACGCTGTGAGGTCGCTATTTACAAAAGTTACGCCGTTAAATACTCCAAACATTCAGAGAGAAAGGAAAATAGGGACAACATATACAGACTAGAGACTTTACAAATTGTTCTGGTTGCTGTTATACTACTTTTTTAAAAGAATAAACAGTGGATGTGTTACTATTTCCCCGCTAAACGGTGATATTTGAGAAGAAGCTGTGGTGAGAGCTGAAGCTCAGTCAGTGAGCTCGTTGACTGAACTTCCTGTAGGTGTGTAGAGGTGGGGAGGAGTGTTGCCCAGTTTGTCCACACGAGTCAGCAGAGCATGGCTTATCACACTGCTGCTCATTCATTTCAGAGCTGACTGCGAGTCACTTTAACACTTCTGGTGGTTTAGGCTGAGACAGACTGCTAACACTGCCCTGCACGGCCGGGTTTGTCAATGACACAGATCTCAGAGCGTTTGGAGCGACAGACGAGCAGAAACTGTTTTGTGGGCGCTTAAAAATCACTTTTACTTCATCTAACAGCTGAATGATTCAGTTGTGTGTGTAACACTGTGGAGAAGGACTGATCTGGACTTAAGGTAAGAGTGAAGACCTTTACACCTCACGGTTAAAAGTTTACTACACGTATTATTACCACGACTAGATCTGAGCCACAGCTTTAGAGCATTTCCCAGCCCTGGACCTGCTTTCTGGTGCCCAGCCTGTAGAATTCAGCTCAAACCTGCCTGGTTCTGACTTTTAAGGGCTTCAGTACCTGGATCAGGTGTGTTAGGTTAAGGCTGGATGGTGGTAGAGCTTAAGGCACCCAACACGTCCATTTAATCAGCTCATGGGTGCAAAGAAAGTACTAAAATGTGACACAACCAGGGTTGGGATGCTCCTTTAGAGTCCAGCTGGTTGTCATTTTTAACCCTCTGGACAATTTTCAGACATGATTGTTGATACAGCTCACTTGGACTTTTGTAAACAGTAAAATAAAAGTCTGTCAGTCAACTTCAAAAGCATTCATTACAAAACAATCTCTCTAACTGAAGGTACAAGAGTCCAGTAACTACAATGTCAGTCCTTCAGTCAGGCTTAAAAGTGAGATGCAAGCCTCCGCTGTTGGAACAGCAGTTGTCGTTTTCTTTAAGCTTTGGAGCTCATATTTTCATTTTTCTGACATAACCCGTTATACTTTTAACCATACCTGAACCATTGTCTGTCATGTAGGAAGCCGAGATACGAATGCATAGATATGGGTCAGCATAATCCAAAGAGCATGTGGCATATTTAGGATTTGCATGCTCTTCAGTCATTATGGACATGAGCATTACCATAATTCATTTCCCGGTTGTTGTGCATTGGTTCCTATTGTCTGTCAGTGATTGCGTGACACCAGAGCACACTTGTATCTGCCATGGAAAGCAGTAGGGCCATGGGATGGAGAGCAGCTGTCAGTCTGAACTCCCTCACTTCCATGTTGCAAGACATTCCAGAGATTAGCTGCCTTCTGCAATACCCAGGCTGGCTCTACCTTACAGTGCACTTTTGCATCTGATGGGTGCGGTGCTACTAGGACATTGTTTTGACGCTTGAAAAAGGATGTGGCTTGTCATAATGTTGTAGAAAGTTAGTGACACCTTAAGGTTGTTTGAAGGTCATATCCTTGAGTGTCCTCACACACACTTCCTTTGAGCATTTGCTGTTTTGCCACATGTGAGCCACTGTCACATCTGCGGCTGAACCAAGTGAAATATGTCCTGCAGGAAAGGAGATTTTTGCGGTGAAAAGTAACAGCCTGATAAAATACGTGGCATTTCTGTATTGAGAGAGCTGAGAAATAGTGCTGTGTATTGACCTGGCAATACCATGCATGCTAAAAACTAAAGGCTTAGTGATGCACCCTTACACTACTTGTTGACATTGTAGTGGGAGAGTCTAATGAGGACATGTATCATGATGCAGGGGTTACAGTTTGGTATATTGTGATACTGTAAGCAAAGTGATGTATTTTTAAAGAATTAGAAAATGTCAGTAGTGCACCCTTACACTACTTGTTTCCATTGGGAGTGGATAAGTCTAATGGCTGAAGATTTAGATTCAACACATTGTAAACCACCGTCTGCCACCTTTACATGCATTAATTAAGATTTTGTCCTTTTTGGGAACACAATATCACAAAAAATGCTACATGACAGAATATCACATCACATCTAGAACTTAATGTGCTGCCAACATCTATCAGCAAGCGATGTGGGCTTCGGCAAACGGCAGAGTTGTCATTGACTTTTTATGTCAATAGATTTTTCCAAAACAGAACTAGTCGGGCCTGTTCAGTGTAGCGCCTGCTTTCACAGTCTGTGGGATTGAACCTTTGGAAGGAGACTCCCAGGACATTTTTGGATAGAATTGGGACTTTGGTTTGGTTAAAAGCAGAGCCGCTTTGGGCATAAGCTGTTTTCCAGCTGTCCCAAGATCCTTCCAAAGCCCCAGCCCTGTCAGCAGAATGCTCTGTGTGCTGTAGCAGCGAGGTTTTGTGCTCAAGGCCAAACAAAAAGAGCTAACACCCTATCAGCTGCTTGCTTGTTTAGTCTGTGCTGTTATCTTCCAATTATCGTGTGTTCCTCAGATGTTTACTGATATTTCTGTTATGATTTGTCCTATTGTGACTTTCTGAGCTGATGATAAGACTCCTGGGCCAGTGACACGGCTTTTAGAGGAAACTGTCTTCTCTGCAACTCTGTCATACAGCCAACTGTCATCGTATCCCATGCTCTGGAGATATCTACGAAGGGGATACACCTGTTTCTGAAGACTATAGAGCAGGAAGCCTCCAGGGTTGACCAAGTTCTGCCAACACTTACCAGAATTCCTCTCTCAGGAGAATATTCATGCTCATTGCTGAGAGATACTTTCATTCACCAGCACTGGCAGGTTCCTACTGATGCTCATTTTTTTCTCTATATATATATAGGCAACCTATGATTTTTGACTTTCTACAGAGGAACAGAAAGAACAGTGGACCGTAAACACACCAGACCAGTTTCCCGTGTACATGCAAACAGATTTACATCTGTGTGTTTACACTCACTGCTGTGTATGTGGGACTGAGAGAGATGGAGAAGCTCCTGAGCATGCAGGCTTGGTTGTAAGAGAGATGAGTAAATGTCTTGAATGCGTCATTAGGTCATTGTTGGGTCTGCAGCTTGTCTGGATTTAGCTGTGGCTTTTCCACGTGAAATTTCCCAGTGGTGTAGTGTCCCGCCCTAGCACTCCAACCAGTTCCATATCAGGAAAGACTACATGCACTGCCGTAGGTTTAAGCAGTCATTGGTCCCGTTATACTTGTTTGATGCAACTTAATGAATGGAAATCAAAGTCAGCTGTATTGTCAGTTTCTTCACATGTACCAGACATACAAAGGAATCGAAATTACGTTCCTCACTATCCCTTCAGTGTTGACGAGACAAGACTTTCCTAAATCTAAAGTAACAAATAAGACAGAACTATCCTAATGCTAAATAATAAAAATAAGTGACAAGTAAAAATGTACCTTTTTAATGAAATCAAAGGGGTTGCATGAAGATAATGCACTTGTTTATCCTGATCCAAGAATAGTTTGAGAATGTGCATTAATTGTAATTGTTAAGTCCACTTTTATAGTTTAGACCTTTTAAATAATGTGATTTCTCCATTAATTAGCAAAATAACCAATAAATTAGAAATATGTGACCCCGCCAGGGAAAACCAGGCCAAAGTCACTGGGCAATTTACTGAGATATTGTGTCAATATCATGTCACTCACATTAGCGACAAATCTTAGCCACTCAGTATTATTGCTGTAAATGAAAGATAACAGTCTCAGATATCTACTGTAGTACATATTTTGATCAAAAACAAAACTTAAATTCACAAAAAAGTTGTTTTGAAAAAAACTAATTTTGAAAAAAAAAAAGACTTCACATATATTTGGTAGTGACGGCCTAAATTGCTGATTGATGTAAATTAGGGTTGTGTATTGGCAAGAACTTGGCGATATGATACATATCATGATACAGGAATTACAATATAAATCACTGCGATACTGGAAGCAAGGTGATGTATTTCAGTTTTTTAAAAATGAACTAAAACAGTCAGCAGTGCATCCTTATTCTACAACACAGCCTTCTGGAGGTCAGGAGTTTAAACATCACCTTCAGACTATTAAGTAAATCTTTACATAAGTAAATATTACATTCCTACTGTAAATCTAATTTTGGGTAGATTTTTATAACCCTCTTTGACAGTCAGAGACTAATAGATTCGCTCTGCCATTTACATTTACCTACACTAATGTGCTGACTGGATCGTTCTGGGTGCTCATAATCCAGATTAACCTGCTGGCATGAGATGTTTAATCCCCTGTGGCTCTGTTATGATTATAATGAAGAAGGATATGCAGAGAACTTGGGCGTGAGGGATTCAGAGGAGGAACTACATGGCAGATGTTGCTGTTACTCTTTGATAAGTCATACTGAGAACTTCAACAGTCATCACTTCCTTTTCTGATGCTGTTCTTGGTTTTTAATATCTGACTGAAAAGTACCTGTCATATCCTGCTGTTTGGTTCAACATCATCTGGGACATGCAGCCTGAAAAGGATGTGACCTTTACCACAAAGTATCTGTGATGTATCACTGACTCAGTGTCATTTACTTGGAGTCATTATGTTCCAGCCCAACACGGATGAAGAAGCTACATACATCATCATTAGCATCATGAGCAGCTCCCGCCTCTTGTTTCCTTCCCAGGCCTGGTGACCCCTATGACCCATATGTGTATGAGCATGTGTCTAGATCCTGTTCACTCTGCTGTCAAAGGAATATTTCAGTGTGAGAAACTCATGTAGCTCTGAGAAAATGGAAATTAACAGCCCTAAGTTAGCATTATGCAAATGAACTCATGCTAGATGTTGGCTACTGGTTTCCATTCATTGTTAGCCACATTAGCATGTTTTCGGGAATTGCATGCTTTTGAATGTTATTTTCATTCAGCCTTCCGCTTGTTGACTGTCCATGATTGATTGAAATTCTTAGAATGGAGAACAATTAGATGAAAGTAGCAGAACAGAGTTTAGGCTTATCTTGGTAGGGTACCCGAGTAGCTCAGCGGATTAAGCTGATCAGAGGGTTGCGAGTTCGAATCCCATCATCCCCAAGATTGGCTGAAAAATGGCACTCTCTCTTCATCACTACTGCCACGCAATGTCCGCCAGTTGACCATCAGAGCTGGGGGGGGGAAAGCTGAACATAACTACTGAACCATTTAACAGAATTTTAATAAGAAACCAGCTTACAGACATTCACGCCTGCAATAGCAGCAGCAGGGTTAGCTGTAGTGCTTTGTGGACCTTCTTGATCACCTGCCATTCATTAAGTGTAACTATGCTAAAACCACCCCACAGTGTCTTTGTCCCACCTTGGTCACCCCAGTCCAAATTTTCTGGGTCTACCCGTTTTTGGGACTATATTTTTTTGTTCCCTCTTCAAGCATGTATGAAAAGACTCCACTTGTGTTGTTTGTTGTCATTGCAAGAGGTTTTATTGTTTTTCTCACCACACACACACACACACACACACACACACACACGAAATAAGCCAAATCTATGGTAAACTTTAACTAGGCTTCTTCACTACTGAGATACATTATCTCTGCTAGCCCTGCCAGGTGTGATCTTGTTCCTAGACCACACTGACAGCGTGAGATAAGCATGCATTTACAGAGCAGCTGTACTGTTTGTGTTGACCACAGCCATAAGCTGCAAAATACTATGTAATACAGTGCTATTTAAACCCACTATTATTACGCGAAGAGAAGCTGTAGCTGTTATTCATGTTTAACCACAGCTGCAAAAACAGTCTATTTGAATTCACAGTGGTTATGTCAGTCATGCACATATTTATATGTGACTGCCAATTTGGCTTACAGCAGTTTACCTGAAGTGATAAACAGTGTCGTTACTGCAGAGTGAGGGATGTAGGGGGAAACAATTAAGCGTGATACTGTTTCTGGTTTTCAGGATGCAAATGTTTCGTTGCCATCTTCCTAGACATCCGAAAGGAGTGGCTGAAGTTTGTTTTTTCTGACGCCCCTGAGGATTTCCTTGTGAACAGTTTCTTCTGTGTATTTCCATCTGAACCAGCTGAATGATACACAGTACATACAACTCTGAAACAATTAAGGGACCACTGTAAAGTCATCAGTTTCACTTCCTTTTCTATTTGTATGTAAATTGTTGTGTACAATGAACAGTGAATAAACTACTGATTTATCAAATTCCAAATAGTATATTATTTAGAGCATTTATTAATAAATAGTCATAACCAAAAATGCAGAGTTGTCTGTTTCAAATAATGCAAAGAAAACAAGTTCATATTAATTATTAAACTTAGGTTCAGAAATCAGTATTTGATGGAATATGCCAGATGCTCTCCATCAGTATTTGACTGTTGACTTTATGCCAAGAAATTCAACCAGCTCAGCTTTGATTGATGGCTTGCAATCATCCATCTTCCTCTTGTTCTTCCAGAGGTTTTCAGTGGAGTTCAGGTCTGGGGATCGGGCTGGATCTCTAAAGTGGTCTCTCTTTTTTTTTTTCCAGACTTGTAAATCAGATAAAGAGAAGTGAAACTGTTAATGTAAAGATGAAATTATTTGTTTTTGGTGCATTGGTTTGCTGAACTATATTGAAATGACAAAATGTAGAATTTGGACCCTTTACCCTCTCTCATTTCACATTTATTATTTTGCATTAAGAAATACAGAAGTACAGTGATCACCACAGGTCTTGTGATGGTCACGTCTGTGGAGAAAACTACGGTTGCTTTGTTTTCACATAATAAAGCACTATATTTGAGTTCAGCCAGAGATATTAAAATATGAGGAGAGCAGTCATTGGTTGAAAAATGAGTGGGAAAGCTTGTAACACTCAACATGGTATCTGACTAATGCAAAGTCCCATCATTTAACAAAGAGAGCCAATCAGCTTGCTGGTAAAGGCATCCATGGGAAAAACTCATTGTTTCACGTTCACAGTTGTGGAGCTATGAGCTTGCATAGTTGCCAGATCTATGTGTGTGTGTGTGTGTGTGTGTGTATGTATATATATATATATATATATATCTCCCATTCAAAAACATAGGAGCCTGGTGTTTTATGGCTATATAGCTGCCTAGGGGGCATATTGTACAGATGGTCATGAAGAAGGATACATGCCTCCAAGGACTTTGGTTCAACCTACACTTACAGAGATTGAACATCATTCCTTTTGGCTGGATATTTAGTGATGTTTATTTAATGTAGCAAAGTATCACAGATAATTCCCTTCTAATATTTACATCATATGAAAACATGTCTAATTCAGTCTGATGTATATGTTTTTAATGCTAAAAGAAGGCTGAAAAATGTAAGGAATGCTAATACAGCCGAGTGATACTGGCACCCAGATAAGGGGAGTATGTGCAGAACTGAGTTCTGGCATGTTTCTAAGCTGTCACCATCAACATACTTGCAGCACCTCATTTTTGAGCCGTGATTCAAACGGTTACATTCTTAGATAAGAGTAAAAGCCTTTTACAGTACATCCATTGATTAAACAGATGATTCATTGCGTGATAATTGAGCTCAACTCATACAGGATCCAACTAGTGAAGTGCTCGCAAAACCAGGAAAGGAGAAAGTACATATTTTCCTTTTTAACTCCTGATAAAGTCCTTTTCACACTGAAGCACTGCTTGTTGAGAAGGTAACTCTTTATACAGTTATCAGCCAGGCTTTGGGCAACCTCTGAGATGTCTGGCCATGCCCTGTTAGCCTCCCGTTCCCCTCACCCAGGGGAACGGTGGCATCTCCTGATTACAACTGCAATGTGTGGAATGGCATGGCTGATGATGGGCATAATTTCGTAAGCACGGTCTGACTGCTCAGCAGCTGGGAACAAAAGCAAACTAAAATGTCTATTTACGTGATGCGGTAGTGTGCCACTGCCCACAAAGCTACATTACTGACCTTTCCCCATGACGCTGTGTTTTTGCTGTGTGAGTTAAAGAAATGAGGGTGTGATGCTAAGACCAGAGATGTTGTAATATGACTGTCTAAGACCTTCAATAGACCCCATTGTGTAAGAGGCTGAGGAGGGTTTTTTTTCAGAGTTTTCCAAACTGCACTAGCAGCAGGCTATGGGGTCAAAGTTTAGATTTTCTCAGCTTTCAATTAGAGCTGGGCGATATGACCAAAAAATTTATCCCTTTTCTAAATTGATCAATCTCGATAATTATCATCACAATATTAAATTTTCTAACACTGTCATAGTTTTAAATAACATCATCTTTCTAAAAACATCAGACTAAATACATGAAATGTTACTGCTTAATATATTAAAATGTTTGTTGCCAGAACATAATATTGTAGCGTCCGGTTGGAAGAGAAGGCCGTTTACAGTCGTTGCTTTACTGTTGAAACTTACAGTGATTGCTGTCAGCCGCATCCACTCCAAAATAACAGGCTAGGGAGACAAGCTAATATGCTAATGCTAGCTAGCACACCGGCTGACACACACACACAGCAAGCCCCTCCCCCTCCTTCTCACACAAACAGACGAGCACACAGCGACCTCGCGCTCTCTCGCCCGGCCAATCACACGCTTGTCTAAACACAACAGTGCATTTTGGCAGCGCTGGTGAGGAGGAGCTATCAAGCAACAGTATTACACGTCAGAACTCGCTGTCAAGCTGTTTAGACGCGAAATGGAAACGAACGTTAATGCTTATCGAATTCTATTGTCCCGGCTTATCATCATTGAGGGAAAACGTATCGTGGAAAAAATCGATATTGTTTTATCGCCCAGCACAACTTTCAATACAAATAACTTTGTAGCTGGTTGTTCCATCAAGACGCTCTGAATGTTTCAAGGCTAGTTATGACTATTGTGGCACCTAACCCTCAACTGCTCCCAGGGCAGTGCCCACTGCGGATGTGTGCTCACTCACTGCCCCCTAGTGTGTGTCTGTATTATTGTTTCTTTATCACTCGCACATGCACAGGTCAATGTAACATGAGGACAAATAGGGACTCTTGGCATAAGACATTCAAAACAATGTCCTGTGTTTGGAAAAACAGTTGAATTGCTGCTGGTCACAATTCCATGAAAACATGCCAAACAAATCAAACAGGAAAGTCTATCTCGAATATCTTGTTGGCATGTACAAGCTACTCTTGTGCAGCCACTTCCAGTAGATGTGGCAGATAAGGACTAAGACTGGCCTTATAATGTACTCTGAAGACTGGAGAGCATACGTTCGCCTAGAGGGAGGAGGCATTTCTAGCCCTTGTTCTGTAGCCCATTCTCCATTGGACAGGGATGTGAAGTCTTGTGGGAACCCCCTGCCCTGCCCTGCTCTGAGCAGCATGACCTGCCCTTATAAGGCCCTGTGGGTATTCTAAGCACTAAGAGGAGGAGCCTGAGGCCGCAGCCGCGGCTCCGTCAGCCCAGCTGCCCTCTTACTGCCAAAATTGTGGACTCCAGCTGGCCTAAGTCTAATAGAGCCAGCAGCAGTGAACCAGGCAGTGCTATGCCCTCAGAGCAGAGAAGGGTGTGGGGCATGGGACCTTCAGGAATAGTGGGATGTTTGGAGTTCCTCGTTGACGTGTCCCGTCTCGTCCTTGTTTGTTGCATCAGTGCCTCTTTTCCATTCACACAGGCTGAGGGTAGTGAGGGTGTTGCTTATCTTTGAGATTGTTTATTACCCCTCCTGCTTAACTTCACAAAGGAGCAACTAGGGATGGGCGACTGGGTCATTTTTCAAAATGCTTGTTTTGTCATTTAACAAAAAAATCTGGTTCATGCAGTGAAGCAGCAAAGTTACACAGATATTGGTGATGGACTGCAGTGACACTGATGTGGTGGTGGTGATGTGCTGCTACAAATGAATCAGACCCAGCTACAAAACAAAAGTACTTTTAACTGGTACATTTTTGGTAGACAGTTGCTGGTTTGTTTGTGTGTTTTGATGAGGCAGTGTGATGTCAGTTTAGTGCTCTGCCTGGGTAGCTTGCATATAGCAGTGTTCATCAATTTCATGTGCCCATAATTTAGGAGCTTCAGCGACAGCACCACGGTGGCTTAGTGGTTAGCAACCTCGTCTCTCAGTGCTGAGGTCTTGGGTTCAAGTCCCCATCTGGGTGGAGTTCCCATGTTCTTCCCGTGTCTGTGGGGGTTTCCTCTCACAATCCAAAAACACGGAGATTAGAGGAATTGGCTCTAAATGACCCTGGTGTGTGTGAATGAATGTGTATGTCTGGTTTGGAAGCTCTATCCTGGGTGATCCCCCTAGTGCTCGATGCAGTTCTCCAGGTGGACGGTTTCTTCCGGTTGTGTGTGATTGGCTGCTTCTTCCCGCAAGTGTGTGGTTGAGTGTGTAAATGGATTGTGTTAATTGTAAAGTTTCCTTGGGTTTTAGCTATATAACATTCATTTATTCATAGTCTGAGGATGAATATATATTGGGGGGAAAATTGTATTTGGAAAATTTTTTACAGGACAACATAACGACATTGGCTACTTTTGACTATTGGCTCACCGTCACTGATAAGTCTGACTACTATCTTCTTTTTCAGTACTTGTTAGTACTGAAGTCAAGGACAGATTTAGTGATTTTGGGACCCTTGGCACTAGACAGGCCCCTCAGGCTAGTAGAGATTTGGAATTTTAGTTATTTTTGTATTTTTTATTTAGTTTTCAGATGTATGTAATTTCGTTTTAAGGATGTATTATTAGTTTAAAGTTGCTGTAGGTCACCTTTATATAAAATAAATTGACCGTCATGACATGAGACAGATAATCTGAGACAAAATCAGGCTCCACCCAGTTCTCCTAATGCCATTTACAAGAATCCTTCAGAACCAAAGTAAAGCGACCAGTTCAAGCAAGGAGTAGTATCTGATGGAGTGTCAGTCACTGCATGGGCACACCCTATGGACCATGTCCCTCCAGGGACTTTGAAAGCTGGGCTGGAGTTTCTTGAAGAAGGAGGGGGAGGGGCCTGGAAGTTGTATTCTTTCACGTTTTCAGCTACAAGGTGCAGCTTTAATGTGGAATTATGATCAAAAGTAGTTAAATCACTATAGTAACTCTATTATGCCAATTATAGTTAAACATGTAAAGGCATTTTGAAGAGTTTATTTTATATTAACTCGTACAGTATATCTAATCTATATTTTATGTTACCCCTGGCTAATGGTGGCCCCTAGCTAATGGCTAGCTATTTAGCTATATGCTAAAATCATCCCTGACTGAAGTAAATCATTTTGTACTGCAAAATAAATGGGTATGCTCTCCATCTCCTGAACATGCCCGGTTTCAGCGGCTCTCCTCAAGCCCCTTCCTCCTTCAATGAGAGCAAGAGAAATATGATGGATGCCCCTGCTCTCTGTGTTTGTATCTGCTTCCTCCTCCTTCATTCCATCTGCTAATGGCTGGGAATGATACGCCAGGATCATTTCTTTATGGAACACTTAAGGAAATGCCAGTTAAACCAAAGTGCTGGTTAAGCGGAAAAGAAAGCTCAGCTGCCCTCTTTTAGATCATGCATCCCCATGTGTATCAGTGAGGAGCAGCACGTGTGCAGGCTTTCCTAACAGTAGGAGTAGTTCATGTAGTCGGGATCACAGCCCAGCTTCGACAGCCTGCATTGGAGACCTCTTCCTGCTCTGCTTAAACAGTCCAGAGAGAAGACTTTGAATTCTGTGTAAATATGCCAGTCCTGCCCTGTATAGGCATGCAGACTTCACACTCGCATGAGCATGCTATGAAATGAATGACTCATAAAACCTTGAGATGGCCTGAGAAGATGGTGAGAAGCTGTGACTTAAGCCTCGTGTGAACACATTTACTCATGTATTGAGAAAACATAACTTAAGACTCATCTTGGTACTTACCGTAGTTACCATTAGCTATGCAGTGGCATTGCGTAGCCATAAGGTAACTTCTGTTACCACACAGCGGCGTGGGACCAGTGGGTTTCCCCTGTTTTTTTTAGGTTTCATTTCGTTTTCTCTCCTTTTCTCAGCTGTCTGCTTTCCGCCCATATGGCTTACATTCTTCTGCTCTGACATCACAGCTGGCAAACTACAAATTCTTGACTTCCCTTTTTTCCTGACTCGCTTCACTCGCTTATATACCTCATTTTTCTTATACCTACATAAGCTGGTCTGCCTTTAGCTCCTACTTCACTTCTAGAGCTGCACTGAGTCTCAAAAGTATTTGAGTTTTCAGTATTCAGAGATCTGTATTATAACTCTCAGTACTTTCACAGTCTGACTGTGTAATTTGCTGTAGTTTGCTGAAAAGTGACCAATTCTGTATGGATTACAGAGATTAAAGTTTTTTAAAATAATGCCAGTCACCCCTTCAGTCCAAAGGCATTTTCTTGATTTATGCATATTTCCGTAGTTCTCTCTCCATAATGAGGCGGCGTCTGAACTAGAGCACCGTGTAATAAAGGAATATGACCGTAAAGCTGAAAAATCCTACAGACGTGGCCCCGTTATATGATTCCCAACATCGTAGGCTGGTGAACATCAGTGTTGTCAGCAGTGATGCCACTCCCATCCACCCTCAGATATTGGAGCCTTCCTGGCATGTCTGACTTTCTGTTTTACTTTCACTTTCTTTGCTCGTTTTTGGGAATGTTAAGCAACCTCTTCTTCAAAGACAGATCGTTGCTTACACACACATTTCTATTTGAATGCCAACATGCCTTTTATTTGTCAGTGACAAATAAATACGCCAACCACAACTCTGCCAGCCTGATGCCATCATCCATGGTGATGTTTCCCTGTGTAATAAATGTCTAAACGGAATCACATGCTGTATAATCTCTAGATATGATGGAGTGGAAAGGGTTGGTGAATATTTCTATGCGAGTGGCACGGAGGCTTAGTGTTTAGCACGTTCACCTCTCCTTTGGTTCCAGTCCCCATCTGAGCAGAGTTTCCATGTTCTCCCCGTGTCTGCGTGGGTTTCCACCGGAGTCTCTGGTTTCCTCCCACAGTCCAAAAACATGGAGGTCAGGTGGATTGGATACTCTGATTTGTCCATGTGTGTCTGTGCACAGATGCCCTGTACTGGGCTTAGTTGGGATAGTGTAATGCCCTGCCATGTGCCCAGTGAGGGGTAGGGGACTGACCACGCCCTTGATGAGGATTAAGCAGGTGGGATAATGGATGAATGGATGTATTTCTATTTATTATCAAAAATATGCATAAAAAATCATTGCAGCGTTCATTGAGCCCAAATTAAACTTGAAAAAATTGGAAATGTACCTCTGTTCTACCAAAAAAGATGACTGTGTTTAAATTTGAGTAGTTTGAGTATTGCGATACTTCGTATCAGTATCAAAATCAAAATTCTTGAATTGTGACAGCCCTATACATTTTTTCACTGTCCTTATCTGTCTCCATTTGTTGTTTTTGACTGTTCATGTCTTTGTCATAAGCTCAGAGAAACAGGCACCACTGGTTTTATTGAATACATTTGACTGTACAAAGTAACTGAGCTGTTCTTGTACCCTCCGAAAACAAGGAGTTCCTGGAAGATCTTTTAGAAGTTCCTCAGATTGTCACAACAGCAGAACCGTTAAAAGTTCCTCCACAAACTTTTTTGACTTTTTGAAAGTACTTTGAAGAGCCCTTTGTTGGTTGGTAACATATTTTTGAAGAAACGTATTATGTCTTTAAAAGCTTCCTGTTGGATTCTGCATTTTTAGAGTGTAGAGCAAATTCCACCCCTTTCTTTTGGCCTTGATTTTTTCCCAAGCCAAACTTTTCCATGATGTCTGTGGCCTTCTTCAGTCTAATACGTTTTCACCAAGCTCCCACTGCCATTGCCCAGGGCCGTGACACAACAGTAAACAAAGAGAGACTTTTTCTGCTGGGGTTTGTCCTGACACCACATTCTCTGAGGCTGTTTCATGGCATTGTGTGTGAGAGACGGAGAGACAGAGAGAGAGACAGCGGTTGGATTTGGGCAGCAGTAGGACAGTCAGCTGTGCTTCACCGGGGGTAGAGAGCTTAGTTTATTGTTCTGCCGTCTGCTGGGGATGCCTGTGTTTGCACTGGACGAGGACAAAGCAGAGTTAAGTCACATGCTTCAGTTAAAGCCAGCCACACCCACTGCAAAATCATCTTCTGATGCTTTTGTTGCATATGGTCAGTATACACACTGGCCATTTCATTAGGTACACATACCTTGTATCTACACTCCATTGTATCAGCTCCACTGACCATATGAGTACACTTTGTAGACTGTAGCCCATCTTTTTCTCTGTATACTTCATTCATCAGAACCACCACAGAGTAGGTATAATTTTGCATGAGTATTATGTGTTGGAATGAGTGGATCGAATGCAGTAGAGCTCTGACACCTCACTGTCCTGGTGGAGTGAAAATAGTGCACCAACCAAATATATCCAGCCAACAGTGTCCTTTGACCTAGGACTAGAGGACCAACACAGACTGTGCAGCAACAGATGAGCTGCTGTATCTGACTATACACCTACAAGTGGACCAACAAGGTAGGTGTGTCTAATAGAGTGTACACAGTGTTTAAATCTCCATCAGCTTTGATGTGTCTGATCCACTCATACCAGCACAACACACACTAACACACCACCACCACATCAGTGTCACTGCAGTGCTCAGAATGAGCCAGCACCCTTCTGTGGTGGTCCTGATCACTGAAGAACAGAGTAAATGAAGGCTAACAGTGTGTGAAGGGACATAGATGTCCAGTCTGTAATTGTACAACTACAACATGCACCTGCTGTAGATAAAATGGACAGTGAGTGTTGATACAGCGTAAATGTACTTAATGAAGTGGCTAGTGAGTGTACGTGCACATCAATGTCCCTGTATTTTGTAAAGGATCTAAAAACTTGATTGAAAATTCTAAGTACCTGCTTACTGGCTTGTATATAATTGACACAATTGTATGTGGCAATTGATTGTAGGCTATAGAGCTGGGGTGGGGAACTGTGGGCCAGAGTCCAGCACAGTTTACTGATATCTCGGCTCCTACAGCTCTAACAACTGTACCTGGTAATTAATTTATGAGTTGAATTGGGCAAGAAAATCAGCTAAATAGTCACTACGGAGGTTAGTGTGGGTTTACAGTTATTGCTATAGTGTTGTGTGTAGAGTGAGCATGCATTAACTGTGCCAGTGGGGCTTGATACAGCCTTAATTAGTTCTCCACCCCTGCTTTACATGTGATATCACAGACAAGATCCATGCAAGGGTTGCAACCCAAGGTTTGAGAAAACCTACACTGAAGTATTTATCTACTCCAGCAGACCTTTGTGACTTTGAATCTCCATCTAATATGCCTTTAATGCTCACTGGAACTTTGTACAGTGGATCGTTTTTAAATGTGTTTCTTCACCGTCCTTCCCCACTGTGAGACAGCCAGCTGTACAACAGTTTCTACAAATAGACTCATGTAAGTGTTGGAGTATAAATAGCACAGAGAGGGATGGGGGAGATAGGAAGGGGGTGGGACCAAGAGTGAGTCACAGAAGGAGAGAAGTAGATGTGTAATCTACAAAGAGCAAATGTTTTCTGCTCCAGTCAGGCTCCACTTGAATAGAATCCAACACACAGTGACTTTGCGTGGTTCAAAACAACCTAACTTCAACACACAGTCTGAAGCCTCTTTGTCTGCTGGGAGTGGGTGATTTGATGGTTGCAGACGACTGGCGGAAAGCTCAGGAGAATAGAAAATGGAGGAATAAGTGAGTGACTGCCTGCTCAGTGGAGGCGGCCACACAGTCCTCATGCAGAATAATAAAAAAATAGAAACAGAAAGTTGAACCATTTGTGTACAGGGAGGAAAGAACTGCATGATGTTTGAAAAAGTTTCATTGTGATACTTTAGGTTTTGAGAGTGCAGTATCTGAACATACCAACTATAACTACTCCACATTAGGGGCAATAATCAACTATAGATAGATTAAGAATTAAAGCCAGTTTAGTTTTTGAATATGCTTTATATGATGTTGGACAATGGGATACAATGTTGGATCTTGGATAGAGACATTCCTGTTTTTGGCTGTTCCTGTGCTACAACAGGAATGCACCTCTCTTTCATTGGCCACACCAACTATTCCCCCTTTTCTCATTGGTTTGTTAGGGTTATGGCATAGCTGCCAACGCTCCAGATTTCTCCCATTAATCTTCTGATTTCATAATGACGCAATTCGTTTTTATTTGTTGAGATATTTGGCAACCCAAAGCAAAGCCGGTGCAGGTGATCCTGACACTTGTAACTGTGTAACTGCTCTACTCAAGTTCCTTGTTAAGGGTGGGATTCACCCAAGCCGTGCTAATACCAGCCTCTTAAGCTTTTTTGAAAGTGAAAGTACAGTTTAGTTCTTTTTCAGTGTTGATGTTTGTGGTTAAGGTTAGGGTGTAGATGTGGGCATGGGAGTGCTACAACAGTCCCCTGACCAGAACTTGACTTTTCTCACAAAATACCGTATTGCAGTGGCGGATGCTGGTCTTTCAAGGAGGGGAAGCTCAATTTCGGGCTACATCATAAAATGTGTCGGTTTATTTATACGTAAATTCTACCCTCCATTCCTTTTCAAGAAAATGATCTGTGATCCTGTCGTACCAACAAGGCGTCTTTTCCAGGGACTTGACTAGTGTCCTCTGAATGGCCAGCAGAGCTAGGCTGCTTAAACGGCCTTGGCTCATGGTGTTGCGGGTGTAAGACTTGAGCCGCTTTAAACAGGAGAAGCTCCTCTCTACCTGCTAGCTCGCTAGCTGGGACTGGCGTGAGGCTAGTGTGAAGTGTGTCCGCCTGTGAGTGCTTTGTGACGGTGGAGAGGCTCAGCAGCTTCCGCTGGCCAGAAACTTTGATATAAGTCAGAAGGAGTGATAGAAGTCAGTCTCCAAACACAAGCAGCTACAAAAAACACCAGAAATAGAAGCTTGATTTGTTGCTAGTCGTTTTTAACAAAGAAAATGCCACTAAGATGATTAGGAAAGTCTTCGGTTCAACTCAGAATAGAATGAAAATGTAAAAAATGCTCCCATGGATGTTTACACCAAAAGATCGCTGATTC
>BRDA01013259.1:2500-35868 GCA_036984385.1 Crenuchus spilurus | reverse complement strand
GACATGTACACACAACAGTATATTATTGATCACTTATTTTTTGACATTTTAGGGGAAGCTGAGCTTCCCTTGCAGTCTTAGAGCATTCGCCTCTGCCGTATTGTGATTATATCAGTACTTGTTGCAATGGCAACATATGTAGTGATATATTAACAGTGGGCCTCATTCACCAACCTTTTCTTCAACATTTCTTCTTAAAACATTCACTGTGTTTTCTTATTTGGGATTAGTTCTTTGGGAAGAGCAGAATCTGCACCCACTCAACAACACACTTATGCCTTTGAGGGCTTTGAGGGCTGTCATGCTTAATGTGTTTTCTTAAGTTCTCCACTTGTTGAGTGGCTCAGCAGGCTGAGACGCTGACACTATGACCAGAGGATCATGAGTTTGAATCTCGGTCATACTATTTGCCATCAACAGCCGGGCCCAAGAGAGCAAAAATTGGCTGTGCTCTCTCTGGGTGAGTAGATGATGCTCTCTCTCCCCATCACTTTCACATTGTAATGTCCACTGGCTCAGGCATCTACCGATTGGTCTATTCGGAGCTGGGAATTCTGCGCTTTCCTCCGAGTGCGTTGGCTCCCCAGTGATGGTGTATCAGTTTGAAAAGACTACATCACACGCAGCGGAGGAGGCTTGTGCTTGACTTCACCCTCCTAGAGTCAGGGACAGTGCAAAAGTGATGGGGAGAGACCTAATGGAAGGGATGGGCTAACTGGCTACTCCTACATTGGGAAGGGGATAAAATTGTCAAAAATTAAAAAAGAAAAAAAAAGAAATGATCCACTTGTTTAATATTAAATGATTTAAATTTAAGAAAAACTCTTTTGGTGGAGATTTTGGTGAATGAGGCCTATTGTTGTCCTCTGATAATGAATCATGTGCATTACTGGATTCATCAAAGCACCCACACAGACTAATCTGTCAGAGTGCAGTGAATATTGTTCTGTATTCTCATGTTTAGGTGGTTTTTGGTGGCTCAGCTGATTGTTACAGGGAGTTCACAGAGGGATGTTGCTCCTATTGGTGGTTTGTCATGGTGCAATGTTATGGGATGCTCCACCACTGCACACATTGTTGTCCTGGTGGTAGGGGTACGGCGATTGGCTTAGATGGTTTAACGTTGATGATGGTAATGAACTCAACGCTGTGGTCGGCATCATATTACCACAATATTGTGTTAATGTGGTTATATTCACAACCCATAAATCTCTGCTTCATTTGTCTATATGATTATAACCCAGTCTGCACTGGCAAAGAGCTGGACCACATCATGGCAGTACTTTTAAACAGGAGCGTAATGTGAAAGAGCAAAGCATAGAAGGCTGTGCAGTGGGAAGCTATTACTTGGGGGTGAAGGAGCTCAGAGAGGAAGTGAGCCAGAAGGAGCCAAGGAGACAAGAACAAGAGTTTTAAGATGAGAGGAATGCCAGGAGAAGTTTCCATTTGTGATTTCCCACGGATGTCGCATCATGTGACTGTTCTCGGGAGAGGGACGGCTGCACAGCACAACAAACAAACGGACAAGTGTTTACTCTGCCTCATGGCTGTGTAGAGCAGTGGCCTGGGTTAGAGTCACTCTTGAAGCTCTTGGTCTGTCTTTGAAGAAAGACTGGACACTGCCTGGCACAGGTTACTGGCTGTAAACCTGTTGAACATGCCCTGGTTAAAAGAGAGCAAGGCAGGGTTGGGGTGACACTCCCTTTTTCTGTTTACTTATCCTGTATGTAGGCCTTGACAATAAGCTGTACTGTGGCTGCTGTTCAAAGGCCAGGAACGGCTCATTAGAGACAAAGACGTGATCAAAGTGACCAAGGAATAAGCAGCCTTCTAGATAAGTCTTGTTTGTTCATATTGTTTGACTGACGACGGTGATGATGGGTGTGTAATTATGGGTATAAAATGTGTCATAAACTTTTACTGTATTGCAGGGAAGGCTGTTCACACACCCCCTCCCAATTTTTCCTGCCGGTCCAGGAGTTCGGACCTGCCACAGCTGTCTCACAAAAATGAAATTTTTAAAATTAATTAATATAATGAATTTTTGAAAAGAGACCACCTCCTTGTATCTACACTCATTGTCCATTTTATCAGTTCCATTGACCTTTGTTGACCCTGTTCTTCAACGATCAGGACCCCCACAGGACCACCAGGTATTATTTTGATGGTGGATCATTCTCAGAACTGCAGTGACACTGACGTGGTGGTGGTGTGTTAGTGGTGTGTGCTGGTTAGCCTGGATCAGCCAACAGTGTCATGTGACCACTGATGAAGAACTAGAGGATGACCAACACACTGCAAAGTAACAGAAGAGCTACTGTCTCTACCTTCACATCTATAAGGTGGACCAACAACATAGGGTTATCTAAAGTGGACGGTGAGCTTAACAGTGTTTAAAATCTCCAGCAGCTCTGCTGTGTCTGATATACCAATGCATCCCACACTAACACACCACGACTTATCCACTACCCAAATAATAGCTGCTCTGTGGTGGTCCTGACCACTGAAGAACAGGCTGAATAAAGTATACAGAGAAACGGATGGACTACAGTCTGTAATTGTAGAACTACAAAGTGCACCTGTATGGTCAGCGGAGCTGATAAAATGAACAACAAGTGTAGATACAAAGATGTAGTTTTAATGTTATGGCTGATCAGTGTATATTTCTTGAACTGATACTTTCATTTGGACACACTTAGTCCCGCCCACTGGAAATCCAAACGTGATTGGTTGATTCCACTTTCACTATAATTCTGTTTTTGGTTAAACAAACTGTTAGAGCCTCATTCTAGAACTTGAAGCCCAACCAATGAGAGGACACGTGGCTCTATTCTGCCTAGATACCACACAGACCAACGTTATGATTGGATATTTTGTATTGTTGTTGTTTCAAAAGTTTAAC
Source organism: Crenuchus spilurus (assembly GCA_036984385.1). Classification (NCBI taxonomy): domain Eukaryota; kingdom Metazoa; phylum Chordata; class Actinopteri; order Characiformes; family Crenuchidae; genus Crenuchus; species Crenuchus spilurus. Next base: position 32,966 of record BRDA01013259.1, on the reverse strand, counting down.
TGTTTTGTTCGCAGCCAAAACATTACACAATTACAAACTTTAAACAAGTACAAACTTAGCTGTCACACAGTCATTATATGAAATGAAAATATACTATAAATGACAGACATTTCTCCATTTATTTTCTACATCTTCTCCTCTGTCAGGGATGCTCCTGTACTGTGTATGGGACTCAGGTCTGTATGCTTTTTCTGAAAGCCAACCCTGTAATGCTCATGTTCCCAGAGAGAGAACCAGAAATTCACACCGTCTGGAAAACATTACTCAGATTCCTGCAGGCGGGGGCTCTGGTTATGCTGGCTAGAGAGAGGGAGGGAGAGAAAGGGAGGATTTATTAGAACACAGCTAGAACAGCTGAGTCTCAGACAATGCTCTGACGTTGATAAACATTGTTTCATGTCTTCATCAGACTGGAAACTACAGTAGTGTGAAGGCACAATCTCAGTTTGAGTTGAACAGCAGTCTTCGCTCCGCTGTCCAGTAGGGGGCATCGTTCTGCTGCATAGGCAAGTGGAGGTGACCTTGGTTAGGGCTTTACTTACCACTTGTGTGAAGAGAACAGGTGATTTGCTCAGTGCTGAGCCATGCAAGTGAGTAATGTAGAAATAAAGTGTGTGTCCTTCACAAATATCTCTCTCTCTCTCTCTCTCTCTCTCTCTCTGATTTGTCAATGATTTACAAGTGAGGCATTGTATAGACCTCTGCCCCTTTTTAAGCTGTTTTCATGTAGGAGAAGTTTATATATCTGTTCTTTGTATCTCCTCGACCTCTCTGTCCTCTTTGGCATGAAGGCTATCATTCAGACAGATCTGGTCTTTATGGCCTGACTGTAAATCAACCAGGCCTATGTTTATTAAAGCAAAAGCCAACCCTGCACTTACAATTCAGTTCCTAGCACACCTGGCTCTAATATTTCACCTCCTGGAAAGCTCTTGCCAGCTGACAGACTGGAGTGAACACTAATGGATTATAGGGTTGGGCTCTGCTTTAATTAGAGCTCTTCAGGACATCGTAAAGCACATATCTATCCTCTATACTAGGTCCCTGATCCTGGTCCTGGAGAGTTAGGTACAGTACAGTGCAGTCTGATATTCAGATGACTTTGAAAGTCTTCATTCCCAGGATCATCTGTGTTGGATTAAGTTTGGAGCTAAGCTCTGCAGGGTGGTAGATCGCCAGGTCCAGAACTGGGCATCCCTGCTGTATTGCATCAATATTCTTTATACCCTTTATACCTTCTATACTATCAGTACTATCAGTGCCCTTATAACCTCTATACCCTTAGCATCATCATTTCCATAAGTACCAACAATACTCACTATTCTGTATCGTCTGTACTCTCAAAGCCATCAGTACTGTCTATACCCGCTATACCATCTATATCCTCTGTAGTCTCTATACCGTCAATACTATCAATAACCTCAATACGCTCTATATATGATATACCTTTTATACGCTCAAGTCTGTCTAAGCCAGGGGTGTCCAACTCCAGTCCTGGGGGGCTGGATTCCTATGCAGTTTGGTGATCGTCCTGATCAAACACACCTGATGCATCTCAGCAGGTAATTTGCAGGTTTTATTGTAGTATCAGAGCAGAGAAATCACCAAACTGCCCTCCATGACTGGAGTTGGACACCCCTGATTTAGGCCATCAAGTAAGTACTCTTTACTTTACCCTCTACACCATCTATACCATCTGCACCTTCTATACCTTCTGTACCCTCTATACCCTCAATGGCAATTTATTTTAGACCTTTCTGTACTCTATAAATGATCTACCCCTTCAATACAATCTATATGTGTTTTGGTTTAAATGTGTTAAATGATACATTCATGTTGGAAAGTTATAATCTACTACACAGTGTAATGAAGTAACAGGTGACTAATAGAGGTAGAAATGTGTAACCTCACAGACATTCACTTTGATTTTTGATTAATAAGGAAATTAAGTGCTTTATTAAATCTCATATTGTACCAGGATGTGATTAAATGTTTCATATTACAGTTGTGAATTGTGTTAAGTTTGTCTCTCATCTTTGTACCTGATCAGTGACTAATCAGTTAAATATAATTATAATGAGTTACTTAAGCAAAATACTGGCATGCACAGAAAATGTTTTTGGACGAAACCAAACAAAATGTAACATTTGGCTGAAACCTGAATAACAAACAGTTTTTCATTTATATGATTATAAAATTAATAACTAAACTATTTCCCAAAATAAGTCTTATAGTTAGTCAGGCATGAATGTCTATATTTTAATAAGTTGGTTTGACATCATTAGGTTTAATAACATAAGTTTAATTATTTTTTATATTTGTATATAAAACAAGACAATAATATGAATATATATGAATATGCATGTACGTTACAGTAATTAATAATATTTAATAAAATGATGAAAATGTCTAAAATGAATGATGTTAAGCCACATGGATGTTTTGTGTGTTTAATGTGAGTGTCATTGGCTACAGACACTGAAACACTTCACATTAATTGTGAGACGGTCCCTCACACTGCAGCTACCGGAGCACAAACACAAAGCTAAGCGGCTGTATTCTGGCTTCATTATAAGACATGCAGTTTAGTAAAGGTTGTGCTTGTAGTTTGTTGTCTTCTTCTGTTTCACTACCAAACTGTAACTGTGCTTGTGAATCTGTGTTTTGTTAACTGGTGAGGAAAAGCACAAATCTGAATGTTAAACGAGGGTCCAATATTTTCTATATCTATATCAATATTTTCTATATAAGTTTATCTTTTCCAGTAATCTCCACTCTGCAGTCGGGAACTAGAAAAAAGGTAACCATGTCATTAAAAACATCATTGTTCAATATAAATTATTCAGTCGTTTAACTAATTCGAACACAGAACACGTTTTGTTTTGTTTTTTGTTTGTTTTTTTGCCATTTTGGGCAAAATAATTTTGGTTGCTGAATATTTGGTGCATCACTAAATATATATTGTTTTTATATAATAATATTGCTTACATACAACAGTTCTACAGGTGCCATTTAATAACAGTAATAAGTGAGATTATGATTTGTTTGTTTATTTAATCATTTATTAGGCTTTGCCCACATTATTTCATCTGCAATACAAAGAATTTAATGGAACACACCTGTAAAGCAGAGTGATACATACATCCAGAGTTAAAAGCCCCAGTGTTGTTATACTGTATATCAGAATAGTCTCTTATCCAGACAGATGCATTAGTTGTAAGTAAATATTGTGTAAAACGGATGATATTGATGAATTTGGTTGAATCATCACCTTCAGACTGATGAGCCAGTGCATTTTTACAGCCCCTGGCAATCAAGCTAATTGCTGTAGCTGTGAAGTGCAGTTTGGCACAGCTTCTGACTGGAGCATTAATAAACCCTGCTGGAGTGCTTCCTCACTAATACTGCCTTAAATCTGCTTTAGTTTGTGCTTCGGCTGTACTGGGAGATGCAAGAGGGAAATGGGGGGCCAAGGAAGGAAGTTGGGGTAGCCCACTTGGCATAGATAATGACTTTAATTTCAACACCTAATGCCATCTAAGGAGCGTTTTCTTCAGGTTCTTATTCTTCATTTTTTTTGGACTAGGCCCTCTTGAACACTTCCTCCTCACTCTAGGTGGTCAGGTCCAGATGTGAGCCCCATGCCTTAGTGTGTTACATATGGATCAGGCCTGTTTAACTGCGATGACACAGTCTTACCTTATTGCTGAGAAGCTTGGACCTGGCAACGGTGTGGAGAGGCGGTGAGTTATGACTGAGAATGAGCTGGTGTGCAAGAGAATGAGTGAGGTATGGGAGGGAGGGAAGGAGGGAGGGAGGGTGTCACTTTTTATAGGGACTTGTGCCTCCGTGGAGAGAAAAAGAGAGGAGGTATAGAGAAGAAGAGAGAAAGGGAAAGAGTAAGAGGAGAAGAAATGGCAGCTGGAACGTTCCTGCACATGCAGCAAGGGAAGTTGTTATAACAAGTTTTTTTGTGCATGCTATCTTCTGACGTGGATTCCTCCTTTTTTAAGAGCAGCACACGGGAAAGGAAGCAAAGATGAAGTACCGAGCAATGGTAAGAGCTAAAATATGTGTATCATGGGCTAGCAGACACTTAGCAACTTTAGCTTTCTGTTTGAGTGAGGAGGAAAGCTTGGAAAAGCCTTAAACTTGTAGGCACTGAAGAGGAGTTTCACCATAGTGTCTTGTCTGTGTTGCGTAATGTTTTGATGGGCTGTGAACGACTGAGCTGTTTGGCTAAATCTGGCACATTTACATCATGAAATAATGTGTACTGCATGTATTATGAATGAGGCCATACTTATATTGATATTCTGTTACCTGTATGTCCTATAGTGCATACTTTAAAGGACCCATCTGTTGGAAAAGTAAAACTGAAATAAAAGAATGAAATGTATTATATATGCACAGTTTGGTCCATAAAGACAAATTAAACTGCTAAACTACTTGTTTTTAATTCACGGTATTTGTAACATCATAAATATCATACAAACACATTTGCATATCGGTTGATTCTGGTAATGCCATTTTTACTATAGAGATAAAAGAGATGGCATCATTGAAACATCTTTGTTGTACATTATGGACCTGTTGCACTGCTTTGTTGTTTTAGTTAGTTTTACTTTTTTCCCTCTTACTTTTCAATTTTGAGCCAAATCTCAATATTGTCCTGTGGTGTGATTGTCTAAAGCACGAGTCAACAAATTCTAATAAAAGCATATACATTATAATAAATACCTCAGGCCTCAGTCATAGTGATCATTTTTAAAATTCATATATTTCTAAAAGTTTAGGAATGGATGTACATTTTGTCCTCTGCTGTGACCCCATATTGAAATTGGACAATTCCATAGACAACTTTGTTTAGTGAAGGTCCGCATACGAGGTCATGCAGCTGAGGCCCCCTATGAAGCTCATGTTTATATGATGTTTTTATCTCAGAATTGTTAATATTTCACTTAAAACTTTTCAGTTTTCTTGTCCTTTAGTGTGGCTTTAGCGAGAACAAGTGTTATAATAGCGATAAACACGTATAAACTGAATAACTCTATGAAAATAAGTATCTAATAATGAAGGTGAATCTCTCTGATGCTAATTGTAAGCTAAGATTAATTTATCTTAATTTATTTGTCACACTATAGGACACATTTACAATGTACTTCAGCTAAAATGTTTTTAAAAAATGACAGACGGCTCTGATTGGCTTAGCAGACTAAGGAACTCGCACTATGATCAAAGGATCAAACTGCTTGGCCATCGGCAGCTGGGACCTGAGAGAGCAGAACTGGCCATGCTCTGTCTGGTTGTGTAGATGGTGCTCTCTCCCCGTCGCTACTATTGTGCAATGTTCGCTGGCTCAGACGTCTGCCAGATGATCCATCAGGGGATGAATCTGGGGATCCTGTGCTTTTCTTGAGCTCATTGGTTGCCTAGCGCCGATGTTTGTTTTATCAGCAGTTTTAAAGTAGGTGGAGCCTGACTTCACATGCATCAGAGGAGGCCTGTGCTAGTCTTCACCCTTCTAGAGTCAGGGACATTACAAGTGATTGGGAGAGTCCTAGCAGATGGGTTGGTTGATTGGCTACCACTACATTGTGGGGGAAATTTGGGTAAAAAAAAGACAATTACCAAAACCTATTACGCAGTTGGTAAACACTAAAATATATACATGTTTGTTTCTTCTAAAAACTGTATTTAAAGGCACAGTATGTAATTTCCAGCGACATCTAGTGGTTTAGTTTCCATATTGCACCCAACTGAAGACTCTTTCAACAGCCCCTCCCTTCCAAACACAAAGGAGTATCTACGGTGACCGTAAGATGTCATATATTTTTGATACTCCCGAACGCAATGTCTAATAGCAGCTTTAGAGCTAGTGATATGTCAAGTGGTAAGATAAATTTTATTTAGAAATTCCAGAAATGTAATATGTAAAATTATCATAGCTACAATGCAGACGAAACATATTTTCTGCACTTCAGTAGTGCTATTGTAAACGTTAGCTGTTTTCTGTACAAACAGAAGATAATGCAACAAAGTAAACGAATCAAACTGCTTCACTGTAGACAGATAATGCAGGCAGGATACACATTTTTCTCTAGTCAAGGTAAGCTTGCCATGCTCTGAAGAAGGCACTTCAGCCGATAACAGTTCACACAACGAGCTATTACTAAGCTCACGAACTAGCGCGCAGCTACGAATCTCCTGTTCCACCTTAAATGCTGCAGTAGTGTTCAGCTCCGATGCGCTACAATGTCCTGCAGCACCATTTAAGATGGAATGGGGGAAAAACACTGCACACACGAATATGAAGCTAAGCTTAATCATGTTTTCTTTTCTTTGACGATTGAAGTTGTTTTCTCTCTTCTTGACGAGCATAAGAATGTTCCGCCATCTTAACAAATAAACCAAAAAACCTTTATTCTTGCTTCTCCTCCGTGTATTTCTTCTTATTGAGGTATATGTTTATTTCTTCTTCTTCTTCTCCTGTTTTATGTCAGCCAATGGTAAAACAAAGCTATAGCGCCATTGAATTTGAGTGGCCAATTCGTCATTACAACACAAACGGTTTTTGCTTGCCTCGTTTGTCCTTTTCAAACTACTGTAGAAACATGGAGATGCAACATGGCGGCCTCAGTCAGTGTTCGACCCGCAACCAGTGTAGATATAAACAGCTTCTTCTAAGGTAAAATAATCAAACGACTTCTTAGTTTATAATGATTAGTTGTGTTTTTAATCATTTTTATTAGTGATTATCTTAAATTCTGCTAAAAGATAACCTGAAATATTACATACTGTACCTTTAAGGCACACTAAATTGGAATAAATTGAGATAGTCTTGTAAAAGTTGATCAAGCCCGGGATTTTGATACATGTCATATAACTGGAAAAATACATTATGAGAAATGCAGGATCTGGGCCGTTTAAACCTGTTGATTTGAATTGTTCTGTCGCTCCTGTCTTGTCCATCTCCACTCTCAGGAACACTGAATATTTCTGTGTATGTATGAATTTCTTCATCTGCTATCCCACAGAGTGTGGCAATGTCTGACTTTGGCTCAAGCTTCCCTAAAGGAATTTCTTGCCACTGAGAGATGATGACAGAGGGAGTGATGGTGATAATGAAACTGCTGTCAGTCATTAGGCTGTTTGCACCCTGCACATTTCTTCCTGCCTGTGTCATCCTACTGCTCTCATAGGCCACAACAGCTTTTGCATACACATCACACATAACACATCACTGTTTTGATTCACTTCTCCACACTGAGACACAGTTTCACTTAAACAGAGGTTTTATTTTGCACAGTCATGATGAAGTTGATCTAATAGAGACAGAAGCATGTCACAGTGGTATTACACAGCTTTGGAAGAATTGTCCTGCTCTCCTCTCTTGGAGAATGTGTGATAATTGACCTGCTGATGCTCCACCCACAATCTGTGCTTTACAGGATGTATTGATTGTTGTTCAGAGAGGTTACGTAACATAGGTTAGTCATAATATGCAAGTCAACTCCTATACAGCATCCAGCTTCATGTTTTTTTTCTATTTGTCCTGGTTTTCCTGATATGTGAAAGATGATTGCTGACTTGAAATTTTGCCTGATTTTCTGCATTTTGTAAATTTGGCCTCTGTTCCAATTCTGGAGAAGAAAGCCACTCCCACACTTTGTCTCCCCATATGACTTCAGGGGAATCCTTTGGAATTTTGGCTGTATTAGCCAGTGTTTTGAGTATATTGGTGGTGTTTGGCTGTATTTGAGTATATTGGATGGTGTTTGTCTGTATTGGGTAGGGTTTTGGCTGTATTAGCCAGTGTTTTGAGTATATTGGGTGGTGTTTGGCTGTACTGGGTGGTGTTTGGCTGTATTTGAGTATTTTGGGTGGTGTTTGGTAGTAATGGGTGGGGTTTCTGCTGTATTAGCCAGTGTTTTGAGTATATTGGATGGTGTTTGGCTGTATTTGAATATGATGGATGGAGTTTGGCTGTATTGGGTAGTGTTTGGCTGTATTTGAGTATATTGGGTGGTGTTTGGCTGTATTGGGTGGAGTTTGGCTGTATTTGAGTATAGTGGGTGGTGTTTGGCTGTATTGGGTGGTGTTTGGCTGTATTTGAGTATATTGAGCGGTCTGTTGTTGTAATGGGTGGCGTTTCTGCTGTATTAGCTAATGTTTTGAGTACCGGTATATTGGATGGTGTTTGACTGTATTGGGTGGGGTTTTGGCTGTATTTGAGTACATTGGGTGGAGTTTGACTGTATTGGGTAGTGTTTGGCTGTATTTGAGTATATTGGGTGGTGTTTGGTTGTAATGGGTGGGGTTTTTGCTGTATTAGCCAGTGTTTTGAGTATATTGGATGGTATTTGGCTGTATTTGAGTATATTGGGTGGTGTTTGGCTGTAATGGGTGAGGTTTCTGCTGTATTAGCCAGTGTTTTGAGTATATTGGATGGTGTTTGGCTGTATTTGAATATATTGGGTAGTGTTTGGCTGTATTTGAGTATATTGAGTGGTGTTTTGCTGTAATGGGTGGGGTTTCTTCTGTATTAGCCAATGTTTTGAGTATATTTGATGGTGTTTGACTGTATTGGGTGGGGTTTTGGCTGTATTTGAATATATTGGGTGGTGTTTTGGCTGTATTTGGTGGGGTTTTGGCTGTACTAACCAGTGTTTTGAGTATATTGGGTAGTGTTTGGCTGTATTTGGTGGGGTTTTGGCTGTACTAACCAGTGTTTTGAGTATATTGGATGGTGTTTGTTTGGCTGTATTTGAATATATTGGGTGGTGTTTGGCTGTATTTGAGTATATTGAGTGGTGTTTGACTGTATTGGGTGGGGTTTTGGCTGTATTTGAATATATTGGGTGGTGTTTTGGCTGTATTTGGTGGGGTTTTGGCTGTACTAACCAGTGTTTTGAGTATATTGGGTAGTGTTTGGCTGTATTTGGTGGGGTTTTGGCAGCATTAGCCAGTATTTTGAGTATATTGGGTGGTGCTTTGATGTACTGGGTGGTATTTTAGTTGTTGAATGTAGTTTGGAGAGACGGATACATTACCATTACCAGAACATGTGAATATAATGTGTCATAGACTACTTTGCATTGCTTGAGTGAATGTTAAATGCATTTTGAGTGTGTTTACGCCTGTATTAAGTGACTAATCTCTATACGGATATAAGTGTGATTTCTCAATTGTAAATCAGATAATAGACGTTCCAGCTTTAAATGCTATGCCACTGAACTGGGCCATGTTGCTGCAGCTGATCAAATTTAGGCAGGTCACAGTTACAATGCATTGGCCACCAGGCTAACATTTCTTTTTACACCTGAGCTATCCTAACAATGGCCTTTGCAGTGTTTGCAAAATACATATGATTTTAAATGAATCGCACACTCAAAGCACTGGTTTCTGCTAACTGTGAAGTTCTGTCAAGTCCAACCTTCGCTATGGACGCATGTTTGTAGGCAGAGCATGAGCAGGTCAGTAGGTGCTGGAAGGAATGAATGTTGTTCATCTTTTTCAGTTGCTGTTTGGAATGACTGTCATTCGTCTGTCTGAGTGCTCTCCGGTTGAGACAACACTACATGCCTCTCTTTATCGTCCCAGTTTCGAGTGAGATTCCAGCATGCAGTGATCTCAGCAAGAGGAAATGAAGTTTACATGGCTCTGAATGGCCAAAGGGGATATGAGAGTTCAACAGTGGGATGGATAAGAATGCCTGCGTTTCATGGTATCTCTGCTACATCTGTGCTGTGTGTCTTAAGGGAGGGTCGGTAACAGAGGAGACTGGTAGACAAATGAAGGGATAGCTTTGGATTGTGTTCTTCATCTGCCCTCCAAGTCTACTTATGAATAGCTAGCATTGTCCAAGAGTTTGGAATAAAATACAGCTGGTCACTCCATATCCCTAATCCCTGAGCGTGCAGAGTTTGGAAGAAACCAAGACGAAAACATCGAGCAGCCTAACTTGTCGAAACCAACAGTTTTCTAATTAATACCCATCATTTCATCAAAGCCACCTGTTTGTGTCCACACTCTATCTCTTTCTCTTTTCTTTGTTCACCCTATTCTTCAATGATGAGGACCCTCACAGGACCACCACAGGGGCTGGATCATTCCCAGTACAGTGACCCTGACGTGGTGGTGGTGTTAGTGTGTGTTTAGAGGATCGGACACAGCAGAGCTGCATAACACCATATCCACTCTAATAGACACACCCATCTTGTTGATCCACCTTGTAGATGTAAAGTCATCTTCTAGGCCTTCATTGGTGGTCACAGGATGCTGTTGACTGCTCAGTCCAGCAGGGACACTGAGGTATTTAAACTCGAGTAGCTCTACTGTGTCTGATCCACTCGTACCAGAACACACACTAACACACCACCACCACATCAGTGTCATTGCAGTAAAGTTTAACAGTCTTTAAACTGAATCACGTTTGCAGTGTGGGACATTAGGTGCACATGCTGCAAGTACTTTCCCCTGTTGAGGCAGAGCCCATAACACCTGTCTGTCAACTTTTTCCAGCAAGTCCGAGACTCAAAACAAAACCTTTTAGCGCTCATCACAGAAAGTCTTTTTTCACAAAGCATAAACGGTTAACTGTAATGAGCTGCTGTGGAACTCCAGCTCCAGCCATCTGAACAGTAAGCTTTTGACCTCCTGCCATTTCTCATAAAGCCTTAGAAGAGTTCCAGGCCAAAACTCAGGGAAGCCCCAAAGCCTACAACGCTGATTTTTCCCCTCTGTTGTGTTGAGTCATCTCTGACGCCGAGTGTCTTTGACTTTGCTTTTCTCTCGAGTAATCGGCTTCAATTTAGCAGGCGTGGGCAGTCTGTCTGCCTCTGTTCTTTCCTCCTAAGTGGAGAAGAGAGGAGTTGGTAAGAGAGCCAGATGACTGATTCAGGCTGGAAAAATGTGTTGTTCAAAAAGTTCAACATCACAATTAGGTAAAAGCTTCAAGGTTTTGACCATCCTTGGTAAAATATATCTAATGGGTGGGGTGGCTAACCTCAGATCTCTGAAATCCTGAGAGGAATGTGACCTCCTCAACTTTACCACTGTCTCTGATAGGGAACTATGTACTTTTAAGATGATCCTCCTCCATTGCTCTTTCAGAGTCAGGTTTAAGGAGTGCTGGATTGTTTTAGGAGTTTGATGCTATTCCCAGTTTGAGCTAATACTAATGTTCAGGGGTGTCTCTACATTAGGGGCAGGTGGGGCCCGGACCCACCAGATGTTGCTGTGGAGCAATGTGTGACAAACAATAATTTTGTTTAAAATTATTTAAATATAATATTCAGTATTTTTGTGTATTTGACTTATGTAAATGGCAGTAGTTCCCAATACATTAAAAATATTCCTGTACGTTTTGTGTAAGGTCAGTACTTTCAGCAGTCTTCATTTAGTTAATGAGTATGGAGCCGACCCGTCAGCATCTGTTTAAACAAGTGAGCAGTAGAAAACGCTTGCAATAATGAGTTGTGGGGCATGCTTATGTTTGACCATGCTGGGAGCAGCCAATAAAAAATGAAAGATTTGCATGCGCGAGCTTATGTGAATATCGTTTATGGTATCAGCGTAGCTATGCAGCTTGCCGCTCAAAACATCACAGTAACTGTTAGCCACTGCTAGTGTGCCAATATCATGAATGACGTTGACAATTTAATCAAAGTTGACAGTTAGATAACACAGACAGTCATCTTACTTCAGTAAAAGTTTTATTTCCTTTACTCATGACTGGAATGGATTGTATTTGCTAAATTTGGCAAAACAGGCAGTAGACTATCTCTAATATTTCACAAATGTACCTTTAAAATGATGGCTGAAATATAAGAAGGTTTAATTTCTTCCCTTCGTTTTCTATTTGAAGGTTATTGATGTCTTTGTAACGTGAGACGTGCTGACAAAGGGCAGTGATGACGCTGCAGATTTCACCCACACTGAGCTGTCCGCTAAACCCCAGTATTTCAGCTCTTTTCATTGGTGCTTTTCAAGGTGCATATTTAAAACTCTGTGAAGGTCAAGCAAAGAGCAAGCATTGTTCAAGACCCTCTGCACTCTTGTTTGTTCACGTCCATGCTTGTTTGAGCTTTCTGTGCTTGGAAAAAAAGATATAAAAAGAAAAGGCATTAAGCCCTTAAACCCTGAGGGCCTGTATGTGGGTCCACACTTCAGTTCCTCCCTCTCATAACTGTATGATTCAATAGTAGTTAATAATTGATAGTAGTTACTCAATAAGTGTTTTTTTTCCATTTACCTCAAATAAGCCAAGTAGTGTTTCCATTTACCTCAAATAAGCCAGGTTTATTTATTTTGATTAGCAGCTCAAAATAGTCTGAAATTAAGAACTTCATTAGAAACAAGAGGGTTTCAGCTTTCATATGACTTATCACTTTTATATGTATCTTAAAGAACGTAAAGAATATCTTATTAAAAGGAATAAATGCTGGCATTTAATGGGTTAAGTAATGTTTTAATGTTAAGTAACATATATATATATATATATATAGATAGATAGATAGATAGATATATAATATAATATAATCTGTGTGTGTAATTTTTTTGTTTCCTTTTTATTTGTATTTTATGTACAGACACACGCACACATACGTAGATTAAAAGTACAAAATAAAAATATAATAAACAGAAAAATAATAATTAAAATATGTTGAGAGTTTAGAATCTTGTAAGGGTAATATTGGTTAGTGAACCACTGGTTAAGTTGACAGAACTGATGTTATGTTTACATTTCAGTCAATTTATTTGGTTGCATGAAGGAATGAACAATGTATTCATTAATCAGATTTATTTGTATGACGATTGGTCATCAGCAACAATTTTTATGATCATGAGCGTCCAAATGCTGCAGCAAATTTCTCTGTATTTGTTATGGTGATTGTCTAGATCAGCACTTCCCATCTTCTAGTTACCATAACAAGTGGAAAAGTGTGTCTGGCTGAACCACTCGTTCAGTATGTTTCTGTGAAAGGAGAGATGGTGAAAAAATAGGCCCTGAGAATCTGAAAGTGGACTCCAGTCTTTGTGTGCTGGTTTTGGAAAAAATGACAGAATGGCAAAGGTAGCCTGCTGAATTTGCACAGACAGAGGAGGGTGGCACTGTGAAAGCAAAGCTATAAAGCTCACCAAGGAACAATACGGTAATGGAGCAAACGGCCAGAGAATGGATAGACGGAAGTGGACTAGAGACGGGGGTTTCTTTCTTGTTTTTGGAAGTAATCCATTTCTTCATGTATTTTGGCCGAGTTCCATAGTGTTATTGCTTTAACAAAGTGTTTTTCCTTTTCACTGTCAGAGGACATTATTCATCATAGGAGATGGCCAGATAACTCTGATGAACTCGGTGAGCTGTGAACAGGCCTCGCTTCTCATGTGTACACATGCTAACTCACTCTCCCTTTAGGACCTTAAGTCTCTCCAAAGTGAAACTTTCCTCAGTCCCTGCAAGTCACTACAGAGGCTTAAAGGGGACTTGTTGTCAGGTCTTCATGCATGTCCATTCTCCTACATCCAAAACATTACCTGTGAGAACAGACTGTTCTCTGACCATCTAACATATCCCAGACTTATCCCCAGAGTTGTAGTTCCATAATCCTGGGACATTAGTTTCTGTACTAAACCACAGGGGTGCCTAATCCTGGACCTGGAGATGTACCACACTGGATTGTTCGGATCCAACACACCTGACTCATATGACCTGAAAGCCTTCATTACCTGGTTCAGGTGTGTGATTTAAGGTTGGAGCTCTGTAGGGTGGTAGATCATCAGGACCAGGATTAGGTACCCATGTTGTAATGTTGAGAAGCCCTAACTTGTTCAGTGAGAAGTCCCCGTTGATTGAAACTACAGCCCGTTTTGGAATGACGTTCCTGTGATATAGCCTAAAGGCAGAAGACTGAGCTGAGGGTTTTGAGTGGTGAGAAAGTTCTGGAGGAGCACTAGAGCAATAGCAGTGGCGCTGTTGCATTTGTAAACAAGGCGGCTCTGGAGCTGAATGGCACACGCTGTTGCACAACACTACTGTTGCTTGGCAAATGATGTCACTCTCTGGACTCTTGGGTGTGTTTTGCTTATGACTTGCCAGCTGGTCTTGACTAAGGCTTTATGTTCTGTTCAGGAATACTATTACAGCTATGTTGTCAGACTGGGTGCCATTCTAATATGAGATAACCTCATAATGTTGACGGGTACGTCTACATGATTTATGTGGTGTAGATACAAGTAACTCATTTCATAAGGCTTGGTTTGGCTCTCTGATTCATTTTAGCATTTAGCATCATTTGTTATGTCTGGCTGTACAGGTAAAACAACACTGGAGTGGAATGACTGACACTGAGACAGACTGAGGGAGTGGTTAGCTCGGTCACTGAGATGACAGATTGAGAATGAAGTCACTTCCTGGCATAATGCTCCCATTTCTCTCTTCTGATTTTCTTTCTGTTCACGTGATGCGCTCTCTGTTTTCTCATCCAGCATATGCAGCATGATCAGGATCGACAGTGCTGAACAGTATTGAACATCTACACCAGGGGAAATCTTCTGGCCTGTGTAACAAGTGACCATAAAAGCTTGCACAGGCCATAAAAAGATTTTAGCAACCTGCTTCTGTAAATGCAAACATATCTATCAGAATGTAGCCTGACTACCGTTACAACATAATAAAATCCAAACCATGTCCAGGGAAGGCTTTCTACTAGATTTTGGAGCATTGCTGTGAGGACTTGATTGCATTCATTGATGAGTGTTAGTGAGGCCAGGATGTTGGGACATCATCCCCAAATTTTCATCTCGGACCGTTCAGACAAATCAGACCGTTCCTAACGCAACATGCCACTCAACTCTTGGTACAAGCTGTGGTTATCTCACGCCTCGATTACTGCAACGCTGTGCTAACAGGCCTCCCAGCCTGCACTATTAAACCACTACAGATGGTCCAGAATGCAGCAGCACGTCTGGTTTTTAACCATCCAAAACGGGCACATGTCACCCCACTGCTCATTGAGCTACACTGACTTCCGATTGCTGCCCGGATCAAACACAAAGCCTGCACGATCGCCTATAAGGTGATGACAGAGCAGGCTCCCTCTTATCTGCACTCGCTCTTAAAAGCTTATGTCCCTGCCCGGTCGCTGTGCTCCTCCACTGAACGTCGCATTGCTTTGCCTAACATTCACACAAAGCAATCCAGACTGTTCTCCTCAGTAGTTCCCAGATGGTGGAACAAGCTGCCTACCACCACTAGAGCAGAGGTGTCCCTCACTGGGTTCAAGAAACTCCTAAAATCCGAGCTCTTCAAAGAGCACCTGCTCTAGTGATCCCAAATACTCCCCATGAGTACTGATATGCACTCAGCACTCGATATCCAAATGTTAATTCTAGTATACTAGTACTAGTACAACTCTAGTATTTTTTTCGCATCTGTACTTTCCCACTATTGTAAGTCGCTTTGGATTAAAGCGTCCGCTAAATGCAATGTAATGTAATGTAATGTAATCTCATCCCAAAATGTTTTGGAGGGAGCACCGTCATTCCAGAGAGCACAGTTCAACAGCTCAATGCTGGGGGTATTTATACCCCTCTGTCCTGGCATTAGACATGGTGTAAACAGGTTCATATTCTATTGGCAGTACTTCTCTACAGGGACTAGACAATCTGTGTGTGCACTTACACATCTGTGTCAGCAATGCTGAATGCATTCATTAGAAGAGGTGTCCAAAGCATTTGGAAATATAGTGTGTATATACAATGACTTCCAACAAAAAAACATGCATAAATGTATGTTTGTCCACTTGGTGGTAGTGTTGGTAGGCCCTTCTGCATTGTGTGGCTTCCTCGCAGACATCTTGCCCGTCCTGCCTCACTACTATGGACTTTTGGTTCCTACATGAAACTAAAACTAGCATAGAGTTTATAAGGGCAGGGCTCAACATGACATTGTATTTGTTCTTAGACGTGATTTGATTACCACAGTGTGATTGGTGAGCTTGTTAATTTACTAACTAGCTTAGTTGGTTGAGCTCGGTCTAAATATCATATATAATATAAGCCTTAATTAGTCTATTTAAGTACTCTGTGACTAGTTACCTCACTTAATTCTTAATTTCTCTCTCTCTCTCTCTCTCTCTCTCTCTCTCTCTCTCTCTCTCTCTCTCTCTCTCTCTCTCTCTCTCTCATCCCATTCCATCTCTCATTCCATCTCTCTCTTTCATCTGAATCTGTCTCTCTCATTCCATCTCTCTCTGTCTCAGTCTCTCCCTCATCTCCCCTCTCTCTTTCATCTTCACTGTCTCTCTCTCTCTCTCTCACTTAAACACACTGTCACTCTTCTCCCCATCTCTTTCATTCCCTCTCATCTCCCCTCTTTCTTTCATCTTCACTGTCTCTCTCTCCCTCTATCCATTTCTCTCTCTTCCTCTCTCTCTTTCTCTTTCTTTCTCTCTCTGTCACACACTCTCTCTCTCTCTCTCTCTCTCTCTCTCATCTCATTCCATCTCTCTCTCTCTCTCTCTCTCTCTTTCATCTGAATCTGTCTCACTCTCATTACATCTCTCTCTGTCTCAGTCTCTCCCTCATCTCCCCTCTCTTTCATTTTCACTGTCTCTCTCTCTCTCTCTCTCTCTCTCTCTCTCTCACTTAAACACACTGTCACTGTCTTCCTTACTTTCTCTCCCTCTCTCTCATTGCATCTCTCTTCTCCCCATCTCTCTCTCTCTCTCGGGGATGGGCACTGCTGTGTCAATAGCAAAACAACAGCCCTGGCAGCTGGTGTATTTGCTCAGAGAGAGTGTGTGTGTGTGTGTGTGTGTTTCAGGGAATAATCACACATTTGTTCAGCCCGAAGTGTGTGTTTATGTACATCACTGGTGTTGTGCAGAACAAAGGACGCATCCAAGTTAATGTCCTCTGATCAGGGTCTCAGGTCAGAGAAAGTGAGTCCTTGGCGTGTTTTGTTGTTTTGGCTCTTGTTTTGTAGTCTGGAGGTTGTTCTGAGGGCCGGGGCTGTTTTGCAAGCATGGATTTGGGTAACATGCGAGATCTTCTGCGTAAGACCCAAACTTCTATAGTGGAGAAAAGCTTTTTGATCCAGAATCTTGAGTCTCTGAAGGATGTAAGTAAACTCATGCTGTGTCCTATCTGTAGATGCTGGATTGGGTGGAGCTGCTGTTTAGTATGCAGTGAAGCTGGCCGCGGTATAAGTTTAGTAATTGGCTCGTGAAAGTCATGTTTGTCGTCATTCCTGAACTTTCATTCTCCTTAGCAGAAGTTCTGCAAAATACACCTTCATTTAAATTTAGCCTGTAAACCAGCAGGATGTTATTTCTAGATTGCCTTGTGGTGAAGCTCATCCGCTGTGTAGAACATCAATGTAGAGTTGGTGAGAGGTGGAGTACTCATTACATTATATTTACTTATAGTTTGTGTGCTTTTCTAGACACTCAAAGCTCTTTGACAGTCAGCTTAACCATCACCAATGGTCTGCATCCACCTGGGTGTTCACAGCAGAACTCTCAGCACACATTAGCTGTGGGCTCGTTTTTGATGGAGATGATTAGAAGTTGGGATATTAGTGGTATTTTAGAGGAACTGACCAGAAATCTTTTTTCGGTCTCATCCAAAAGACGGCGCCATTTATACAGTACAGTGTCCCTGTCACTGCCCTGGGGCATTGAAATTCACAGAGAGCACAGGAATAGCACCTGTTATCCACCAACACCACCTCCAGCAGACACACAAGCTTTTCCTTGGAAGTCTCCCATCTGACCCAAACCCAGACCTGCTTAGAAGTTGTGTTGTGCAGGTGCTACAACTGCTAGCATTTTGTTTAATCATATAGACTGATATTCCGCGCTAGTGGAATGCATGTAGCAATGTTTGTTTTTCTCTAAGAAGCTGATACTTCATAGGAATATACGTCAGAACAGCTGTATTGGGTTTGGAAGCTTTTTGTCTGCAACAGTATGCAATTGAGATGATTTATTAAAACTCAATTCCCGTAGAAATCAACCTATTAGATCCAAGTGTGGCTCTCTGCCACCTGTAGGAAGGCTAGGCATCCAACCTAGCATTCATACCTCACCTCACAAGCCTTTCAGTCATGCTGTTCATTTAAGAAGCCTGAAGGTTAGGCTTAGGGTTGATGTGGGCATAGCTGGAGTCCTCCTACACTTAGAACTCCTAATGCAACTGGACGACAACATGACTGGTCTATACATCATCAAGTGATGCAGCATTCTTAGTCATTTTATAATATATTTCTGTAGCTTAATACAAATCATGCACTAACATCAGTGGCGGACTTAACCAACACGCAAACCACGCTAGGCCAAAAGAGAAAAAAACAAAAACTAAACGCATAATTGTTTTTGTTGTTTGACACTAAAGAGATGCCATACACCACAGATGTAATGGGGGTGACAGGGGGAACACGTCCCCTGCAATTTTTCAAAAGGCAGTTCTGGTTTTCTGCAGATTTTTCCGTCCAAACGCTATATTAAATGAAGACAGTTTGAGCATTAGGACCCAGCAGAAATCTTGAATCCGGTTTCCCTTTACATCGCCCACAAGCTCATCAGTTGGCTCTGCCATTTCCTGCTAACACGTGATTGGCCATCCCCATTATCAATCTATCATACAGGGTCTGGACTTGTAACCAGGCTTTATTAAAGTTGGCCCACAGTCTGTGTTCAGCAGGCACTGTATGTTGTTAAGATATTGGATGTTCTGGCTGTGTCACGTCAGCTAGACGTATTTTAATATCAGAGGTTTCATAGTAAAACATTAATATTATAATCTGTGTCTGTGTGCGTGCATCTGCCAGTCTGGGATTTGCCATCCATTTACATGCCTCGATGTTTAACTATTGTCCAAATAATTAAGAATTTCTGCTTATTTTTACTCAAAAATGAGGTATAATTTTATGTAAATGATTTCTATTGACCATACAGTCCAAACATAAGTGTAAAATTGGTGGCACAGAATTGGGTGATAATTTTATGCTGCATGCTTTTGACAGTTTATTAATATTAATAATTTATTAGGATTTTATTAATGATTAATATGAATTTTATTATTAATAATGATTAATAATTATTATTAATATTAACTGGTAATAAAATATAATGAATTTTAATACAATGTTATGAATAATAATGTTTAAGTAAAGTATTAATATTTATTAATAATTAATAATAATAATTTATGTTCAAGCCCACACTGAACCATAACTATAAAAAGGAATTTGTTTGATCAGGGCCCCCAGACATAACATTGCTTGGGGCCCCAGAACTTCCAAATCCGCCCCTGACTAACATTCAAATGTTTGGGTTCACCCATTATACAGTACTTCTTCCATGACAACATATGATTCCACTTTTCTAGACTATGATGAAATCCACAAATGTTGCTGCTCCAGATACTCAATCTCCCTCTTTCTCTTTCCTTCTCTCTGTAAGGCGGTGGGCAGTGACGGTGTGCGAGTCATGATGGAGAGCGCCCTGACAGCCAGGGACCGGGTGGGGGTGCAGGACTTTGTCCTGCTGGAGAATCACACCAGCGAGGTGGCTTTCATCGAGAACCTGCGCAAGCGCTTCAAAGAAAACCTCATTTATGTAAGAGTCAGCAGCTTGCACCACATTAAGGATGTATTAGAGATGTCCATCTCCATCACTGACTACAATACACATCTCACTGCAATGATCTGATACATATTCAATATGGAGCACATTTGTAGTAATTTGGTGGAACATGTGGCTCCTTCTCCTCCGTGATCAGTCGTGACTGGCCTCCAGCTCATGCCAGTCTCGGCTGAGAGACTTAACGAGAACGGGATGCTGAGAAACTTTTTAGAGAGGAGGAATCAGTCTAAATCGAAAATTATTGGTCACATTTCTATATAATAAAGGACATCTATTCAAAATTATATATCAATTATGTATCAGATTTTGCAGAAATGTAAATTTTTTTTTGCACATTTTTTATTTGGGGCAGTTCCATCCTGAATATTTATGCTGATGCAAACGTTCCATCTATGGTGTGTAAGAATGCATCAGTGCATCATGTGCATCATTTTTCAACTGCATTGATTTTGGAATGGATGTCTTTTTTTATTTTTGAGACCATTTAATAATATTTGTGCATTCACTGTAGTTTTGGATCAAACCAAAATAATTAAATGAAGTCATGGTCCCAGTAGAAGATTTACACCAGTAATCTACATCTCTTCTCTCTCTAACAGACCTACATTGGTTCCGTGTTGGTGTCAGTAAATCCTTACAAAGATCTTGAGATCTACACCAAACAGCACATGGAGCGTTACAGAGGTGTTAACTTCTACGAAGTCTCTCCCCACATGTGAGTTATTACTCCAGTCGGTACATCCACACTCAGAAATGAGCTCCAAGAAATACTACTCACTAGGGATGCAGTTACACAGGAATTGCAACCATGTTTTTATTTACATTTACAGTCATGTCCGAAAGTGTTGGCACACCTGAATTTTTGCCAGAAAATGAGAAATTTCTCCCAGAAAATTATTCATATTTATAAAATTAAAAAGTTTTGTTATATACATGTTTATTTCCTTTGCGTGTATTGGAACAACACAAAAAACACAGGAAAAAAAATCTACTTTGACATAATTTCACACAAAACTCTAAAAATGGGCTAGACAAAAATTATTGGCACCTTTTCAAAATTGAGGGTAAATAACTGTTTCAAGCATGTAATGCTCATTCAGACTAAACTGTGATAAGTAACAGGTGTGGGCAATTTAAAAATCACACCTGAAACCAGATAAAAAGGAGAAAAGTTGACTCAATCTTTGCATTGTGTGTCTGTCCTTTGTCCACGGTGCGCAACATAATCAAGAAGTTTACAACCCATGGCACTGTAGCTAATCACCCTGGACGTGGACGGAGGAGAAAAATTGATAACAGGTTGCAACGCAGGATAGTCCGGATGGTGGATAAGCAGCCCTAATCAAGTTCCAAAGAAATTCAAGTTGTCCTGCAGGCACAGGGTGCAGAGAATGATGCCTACAAAGAAAAGAACACAGTACCTACAGTCAAATATGGTGGAGGTTCAAAGATGTTTTGGGGTTATTTTGCTGCCTCTGGAACTGGGTGCCTTGACTGTGTGCAAGGCATCATGAAATCTGAGATTACCAAAGGATTTTGGGTCGCATTGTAGGGCCCAGTGTCAGAAAGCTGGGTTTGCATCCTAGGTCATGGGTCTTCCAGCAGGACAATGACCCCAAACATACTTCAGAAAGCACCCAGAAATGGATGGAAACAAAGCGCTGGAGAGTTATAAAGTGGCCAGCAATGAGTCCGGATCTAAATCCCATTGAACACCTGTGGAGAGATCTTAAAATTGCTGTTGGGAGAAGGCACCCTTCAAATATGAGAAACTTGGAGCAGTTTGCAAAAGAAGAGTGGTCCAGAATTCCAGTTGAGAGGTGTAAGAAGCTTGTTGATGGTTATAGGAAGCGATTGATTTCAGTTATTTTTTCCAAAGGGTGTGCAACCAAATATTAAGTTGAGGGTGCCAATAATTTTGTCCAGCCCATTTTTGGAGTTTTGTGTGAAATTGTCATTTGCCTTTTTTTTCTTTTTTTTTTTACTCTTTTTTTGTTGTTGTTCTAATACACACAAAGGAAATAAACATGTGTATAACAAAAAATGTGTAATTGCAATAATTTTCTGGGAGAAATACTTCATTTTCTGGAAAAATTCAGGGGTGCCAACACTTTCGGCCATGACTGTACATCTGTCAGTATTAAAGCTCATACACAGACTTGTACGTCTGTAATATTTACTTGTCTAGGGTAAAAAGGCTTTAGCTCATCACCACCAACTACTCCTCCAAAGTTCAATAAATCTATTCAAACTCTATATACAGTAAGAGTTATCTCCAGATATTGCTGTAATCCCACAGAAAGTGAATTGAGTGCATTTTCCTCAGGTGAGGCACACAAATGCATTTATTGAAAAATCTTATGGGCCTTTTTTTGACCAATTTTATCCCCTTCCCAATGTAGTAGCAGCCAGTTAGCCTATCCCATCCATTAGGACTCTCCCAATCACTTTTGCAATGTTCCTGATGCTAGGAGGGTGAAGACAAGCACAAGCCTCACGCTTTCACACTAGGAGGAAAGCGCAGGATTCTCAGCTCCGAATGGACCAATCAGAGTAGATGCCTGAGTCAGTGGATATTGCAATGTGAGAGTGATAGGGACGAGAGCGCCATCTGCCCGCCCAGAGATAGCATGGCCAGTTTTTGCTCTCTTAGGCCCCAGCTGTTCATGACAAACAGCATGACCGGGATTCAAATTCACGATCCTCTGGAATCTTATTGGTCTTACAGGGTTGCCAGATCTAGAAATAATCTTCAGCCTGTCCCAGTGTCTGCTTAAATCCCACCCCTCATAAGCTGAAACTAGCCACAATTACATACATTTGAAGAAGTTATGAATTGCTTAATTCCTCTTTTGATGGATCCATCCACCCATCTTTTCATCCAGCTCTTTCCTTCTATCATCCATCCTTCCAATATTCTATGTATGCATTGTTTCATCCATGCATCCTTTCTTACATCCATTGTTTCATCATATTTTCCGTCTGTTCGTCCATCCGTCCTTACTCTGTACACTAAATATTTTCAGATCCAAGCAATCATCAGTTAAGATGTCTTCAAAAGCTGTTACCAGCAAACATGGTGCTGCCCAACCTTTTAAGCTTCTCCCTCAGCTGTTCAATGCCTGTATTTAGCTCATCAAATATTTAACACAGGTATTTTATCAGCAGCTGCTGTACATTCTGAAAGTAGCCCAAAAACCCTGCAGTCTATTGTTAGTGTAACTATATTTTCAAAATAGTGCAATTTGGCAGCAAAACCACTAACCTGGCAACATTAAGCTTGTATTTATGTCACCACTGGCTTGTGAAAGTTTTTCTTTTTTTCTGTGTCATTTGTGCAGCTTCACATTATACTTTATGAACATTTCATGATAAACAGGCCAATGATTTTCATAAAATCTCTTAGTTATCAATTAACAGTCTTTGACCTTAGTGGAGAAGTACTACCATGGACTTTGGGACACAAGTTGTGTGTGTGTGTGGTTGATGGGGAACTCATGTGTTTTGATATGCTGTGTGTGATGTGAAGAGAGGAAGTGAGCGGGCATTGTGAGGTCAGAGGGAGATTCCCCTGAACTGCTGTAATGGGACACAAACTCAGATCACAAGCTCCTGCAAGCTGCCAGAGCGACTGAAATAACACAGCTCTGCTCCAGCACCATTCCACAGATACTTCAATGACTCACAGCAGTGGAGAGTTTTCCAGTATCAGTACACTGCTATCCATCTCTATAGAAACATTTACATGGGACTAAAACAAAGTAAGATGATAAAACTCCTGCACTTAAATCCCATCACATTCACTTCTAACATCTCTAACACCCAGTAACTCACAAGCTCTTCACAGGAGTCATCAGGTAACCACTCCCTTCAGCATTGTTTCACAAAATTTCACCCACAACAACTCCAGAAGATTCAGTCGTGAGGTCCCCCCCCCAGCTCACTTATTTAAGCAAATCAAGTTCTTAACAGTAGGTCTTGATCAGCCTACCTGGTGGCTAAGACTGTACAGAGCCCTACTGGCACAGTTGCCACAATTTCAGTGTGAATTCTGCACACTATACACCCACTCTAAAGCAATAACTACAGATCCTCATTCGCCCTCCCCAGAAAATAAGGCTGTATTGAGCCCCGCTGGCACAGTTAATGCATGCTCAGTGCCACCAGTTTTGTGTGAACTCTGCACACTATACACACACTCTAAAGCAATAACCACAGATCCACATTCATCCTCCCTGGAGACTTAGGTGGTATTGAGCCCCGCTTGCACAGTTAATGCATGCTCAGTGCCACCATTTCCATATGGACTTTAAGCTTTACATCATTTAATGGAGCAGTTGACTGAATATTGTTTTTTTTAGTCATCATTTACGTCATTGATCATCCAAAACCTGCTAATGGATCCAACCAGTTAGCATCTTGCAAGCTGCCTATTCTGAAACTACCTGAAATGGTTTTAAACAAAACTCATCCAATTGCTGTTATTTTTTTTTAAGTAAATATAATTTTGTGTTGTTGGCCACTCGACAGCAAAGTATGTTAATTAGTATTTATTTTTTGAAGTTGTACTTCAGCCTCTGTTTGTTTGTGAAATGAAGATGACATAAAAAAAATGATAAACTAGTTTAATTCTTTAATTATCGCTCTTCTCTGTGCAGTTATGCAGTGTCTGATAATGCTTATCGAGCTATGCGGACGGAGAGGCGAGATCAATGCATCCTGATCTCAGGTGAAAGTGGTGCTGGGAAAACAGAGGCATCTAAGAAGGTCCTGCAGTACTATGCGGTCACCTGTCCTGCCAGTGACCAAGTACAGACTGTGAAAGACCGCCTACTGCAATCTAACCCTGTCCTGGAGGTAATGCCCCACCAAGTGCTACAATAGGATAAGATGGTCATACTTTAACATAAGGATCACAAATCATGCTACGTAAGACTGTTTAAGCATTATTCAATGATTGAATAGTGTTGGCAACGATCCTTAGAAGCCATTTAACTGATATTCAGACCTTCATTGTGTCCTAACAGCAGACTTTATTAAATAAGGTTCTTACTCGCAAATAAATAAAATAAAACTTAAGTTGCACATGAGGACCATCAATTAATGCTTCACCAGACTTGGCTTATGTTCTCTCAAATGTTCAGTCGCATTTATGTTAATAAACTGCTTATTACAGTCTTAAGGACTGTTGATAGATGTGACCTTACTGTAAAGTAAGGGCACCAAGATAACACTTTTATTACTGTTAGTACTGAAAATGTAATTTTCAAATGGAAATGGGAGAATAAGGGCTTAAATTAAAAAGTTGATTAAAGTAAGTTTAGTTAGTGGTTAGTTGTTGATCAGTTTAGAAGACGATTATACATATTTTTAATATTTTAAATACTCTTACAGTAAAGCATGAGAAACACATGCATGGACAACTCAGGAAGTAATTACAAAATCCCTACAAATGATCAATTTCTGTTTTTACTGTTTATAGGTCTGTGTTTGACTAAAATGACCATTTGTTTTGCTCCATAAACATTTTTGACCAAATTCCAAATAAAATATTCTCATTTAGAGCTTTTCATCACAGAAGATGTACAAATGGTGAAATTAATACAAAGACGCAGAAATGTTATTCCTTTATAAACAAAGGCGTCAAAAGTGTGTTCATGTGTGCTCAGTAGCCCCTACAGTGTTTCATTTCAGTTCGTCATCATTAAAAAAACATCCTATCCAGATAAATTGCGCCATCTAGAAAGAGTGAATGTGATTATGGTTGGATGATAAGTATAAACAAATACCATTCTGATACCCTATTGGTAAGCGATGCATCGCACCTGCATGTGTCTCATCACTCTCCAGTAAGCTCAGTACTACACATATATGGTCCACTAATATATTTGAAATGACTATAGCGGGTGACTAAGGGCCTTTCCCGCAACACAGCGCTATAAGGCAGCACTTGAAGTTTCTAACTCGTGCCTGCGGATCCAAAATCCTCCAAAAACAACAGAAAGTGAAGAAGTGTAGTCCTCAAACACATTTATTCTGTCTTGTTTTTCACACAAGTCTGTTTGTATTGTTTTACTAAGAAAACTGTAGCTGCTTGTGCTACCTTAAACTACTGCCCTGATCTATTTGAGCAGATTGTGCTACTGGCCTTTTAAGCTCGGGTTGAGAAAAGGATTCTGTTTATATTCACTCTTAGCTGAAAAAAATCAACTTCTCATCGTTCTCACTCAAACTCTGACAATATTTAGAAATAACGAGGCTGTTTTTTAAAATGTAAGGAGTGGAAAGTACCGATAATTGCATGAAAAAGTAAGTAAGTAGAAGTAAAAAGTCGTCCAAAAATAATTATTCCAGTAAAGTATAGATAACCAAAAATTCTACTTAAGTATAGTAATGAAGTATTTGTACTTTATTACTCAACACCTCTGTTCATAAACAACACAGTGTTAATATTTTAACGTGGAGTTTAGAAATCAATATCTGGTGGTATAAGCCTGATTTGTTCAGACTTATAACGTGTGTTTGGGGGCAGCCTGGTGGTGAGGGATCTGGTCTTGTGACCAGAAGGTCGCCAGTTCAATCCCTGGGCAGCAAGACATCTAACCTCCCTCTTCTCCCCAGGCGCCATGGATATGGAGCTGCCCACTGTTTCAGACACATGTTCTAACTTGCCTAGTGTGTGTTTCACTAGGTTTTAAATGTAGAGGTAAAATTCTGTTGTGTGCAGTCACATTCACAAAATGTTCATCTAATCTAAAGATTGATGAATACAGTGTTGTATTGAAATGTTCTATGTCTTCAGCCATTAAATTCTTCCATTTTAGCAGAAACATAGCATAAGGGCACACTGCTAACATTAGCATTAGCAAACCTAGCTGTTTTTTTTTTTTTTTTGTTTGTTTTTTTTTTTTTTATTAGAATGCAAATTTGCAATATATGATCTTGCTTGCAGTATTGCAGTTTATAATTGTTTTGTATTGTAATCCCAGTATCATAATGTGCATCATATCACCAGGTTCATGCCATTACACATCTATACTTGACTTTATTTAATGACCTGCAGACCATCTGCCTTCCTCTTGATCACATGCCAGAGGTTTTCAGTGGGATAAAGATTAAGCTGGATATGATTTCTTCATTTTTGCACAACTGTATATGTATGTTTATTTTTAATATAGTTATTTAATTAAACCATCCTGCAGTGTTTTCAATCTTTGAAAGGCTGAGCAGTAGTGTAGGACCATGCTAAGGCTAAGGGCTAGTTTTGACTCTAATGAGCGAGTCCTTTAATGATCATGTGAGGTGTGAGCTGCTTTGTGATGATGAGGCTGAACTTCAATGAGCAGGATGTCTGAGATTGCGACTAAGAGTGCAGGAAGTGCCGTGCAGCATCCAGGTGTTTTGCAGATGTGCATTAGCGTTGAGGCTGCCCTTTAATCAGTTTTAAAGAGTGTGTGTCTAGTAATGGATGTGTGTTACTGTCTGAATGGTGCTCATACTCATGCTACTCAACATCATCAACATTATCTCTTTTCATACATATCTCTCCCTGTTTCAGGCCTTTGGGAATGCTAAGACATTGCGCAATGACAACTCCAGTCGTTTTGGTAAATACATGGACATCCAGTTTGACTTCAGGGTAAGTTTACTCATGGAGGATATTATTTAGGAGCTAAAATCAGTGTATGGTTGTAATTTTATATAACTGTCACCTATTCATGCTTAAATTACAATGGACTGTGCAGATATAGTGAATTCTACGCTGCACGCAGTGAATATGATGCAGTAAAGCTGAACATTTCTGATTTTTACTCTGTAAGAGTCTGAAACTCTCATTCTAAACAGCATGAATATGAATACAAGTCACACAAATTCATTAGCAGTGTTTAAAGTGTATTTTTTGTGTTAGCAGGCTTGACAGCCTTACTTAAAATAAGTACTGTTTGCTACTTTTTGTCTGTTTGCTCATTTTAACAGGCTGTTTTGGTGCTGTGATGCACGTAAATGAGATTTCCTCTGAAGAAGAAGTCCCAGCTCGTTATAACTTTGTGAATTAATGTTTAAAATCTATTTTAAATATTACACGAGAGTCCAAATCTTTAGAGGATTAGGTTTAGGTGTTAAAATTTTATTTTTACACTCTTAAAAGTGACCGTTCTTCAAGGGTTCTATAGTAAAGCGAATGATTGTAGTTAGAACCATGCACACTCAAAGCTTCTTTGTATGGTGTAAGGGTTCTTCAGACTGATGAGGAATGTGCTGTAGATGGTTCTAAATGGAAGCCTTTTGAAAATGGTTCTATATAGCACCAACTATTATTACAAGCATGACATCATATGTACAGCAGAACCCTTTTGGGGGCTACATAGAACCATTTTCAAAAAGGTTCTGTATAGGGCCATCTACAACACATTCCTCATCAATCTGAAGAACCCTCTCACCATGGAAAGAACCCTTTATTCATGCGAAGGGTTCTTTGAGTGCTCATGATGTCCATTTTGATTAATAAAGAACACTTAAGAACCATCTTTTAAAGAGTGTATAGCACTTTATAGACACTCAAAAAAACTTTGACTTCAACCACCACCAATGGTCAGCATCCACCTGCATGTGGCAGTCGCCGGTCCGCACCAGAACTCACACCACACATTAGCTATTAGATAGAGAGGGACTAAGCCAGGTTATGAAGATGGGAATGATTAGGAGTGGGAAATGTAGCCAGGACTGGGTCTTACCTGAAATAAGGCAGCATTTATACAGTACAGTGTCCCAGTCATGGCACTGGGGCATTGGGATCCACATGGAACAAGAATAGCGCCTCCTGTTGCCCAAAACTTAAAGCAGGCGCACAAACTTTCCTTGGCGGTCTCCCATCCAAGTACTAACCATACCCAGACCTGCTTCAGTGGATTTGCATGTTATGCTGTTCAGGTACTATAGTTATCCTTAGACTTAGTTAAGTGTTATTAAAGTTTATAGGCCAATAAAAAAATGTATTGACAATGCTGTGTGCTGCTCTGTTCCCTATTACTCTCCTTGGGTGCGATATGTGCACCTGTATGCTCCTGTGTGTTTGTGTGCATGCCTGTGTATATGTCAGAGTCCCCGCATCACCCCCTCTGCCTCTCTGTTTGGCTGCCCCCGCTGGCAGGGCGCTCCGGTGGGAGGACACATCCTGAACTACCTGCTGGAGAAGTCTCGAGTGGTGCACCAGAGCCACGGGGAGAGAAACTTCCACGTCTTCTACCAGCTCATCGAGGGAGGAGAGGAGGACCTGCTGAGGAGACTGGGCCTGGAGAGGAACACGCAGCAGTACCAATACCTTGTCAAGGTCAGGAGGAAAGAGCCGGAGGCTGTATCTACACACTACACATAACACAGTCCTTCAGCTTCAACTCGTATTCGACCAAAACACATCAAATTTTTTTCTTTAAACTTTACATTGTACTTAAGATGGCCGAGGTACCAGGTATCAGTACTCTACCTACAGGAAGAAATACAGAGGCAGTGATTTTACTTTGTTTTAAAGATGCACTGATTAATTAGCAACTTGTGGCTGATACTGTTATCATGAAAACAAAATTACTTTCATGTAAACAATGTAATGTAATGTAAAAAATAATTAGTAGGAATTATCAGCCCATAATTTTAATATGGGGCCAATAACAATAATTTAGTTTCTCTATTAATCAGCAAACAATATATCAGCAACTGATATATCGTGCATACCCACTTTTATGTTTTTTTTCTCACCAAAAATGGAAATTTTTCTCAAAAGATTTGACTCAATGTATGACTGAGCATGAGATGCTAAATGTAATTCTCTTATGATCACTAGATTCTAGCACACTGATACAGCCCAAGCCTTAGCTTTTTCTATTTAGGCAAAGTGCTTCAATTGTCAGTTTAGTCAGTCATTCATTGTGGTATGTGAGCCACATCAGTGTGCTGGAAGATTTTGACCATAATAGTGTGTATTCAGTCATTATACTTCAAGCAATTCTGTGATATTTCAGGTTAGATTCTTACAGAGTGAATTTATTCTTTCTGGATTTCAGTATCTGACATATATTTGTCCAGTGCTATCGCTAGTACACAAACACACATACCTAGGAGACTCTATTTTTCCACTGCTGCACTCTCCTGGTGTTTAATAGAGGAAGCTAGCTCCCTCTCCTCCCTACACTTCCTCTGCTCTGTGTGTGTGTGTATATGTGTGTGTGATTTTTCCCTGCTGGACTCCATGCCTGTGGATATTCTATTAGGTCTGACTGTAATCTAATGCTGCTGTTATCCTCACTTAAAAAGACTTGAAGACCACATACTTATTCAGCTTCTTCATCTGTTTTTGAACTGATTGGCCTTCTTATGCGTCTCTGTGTTTCAGTAAAGTACATATACTGCACGAGAATCTCATGATTCAGTCTTTACTGACTTCTCTACCTATCATTGTAATATATTGTTGTCATATCAGAAGTATGCATCTCCATGTTTTTCTCCATTATGAGCACAGCTGATGTACTTTACGTTTTGTTAATATTTCATGATGGACCAGTAGGAATGAACCAGAATTACTTACATTAGAAACTCTACATTAACTTGCATTAAAAGTTAAGTGTTTGCCGTCTTCTGTCAAGTTACCAGTTTGGACAGGCAGGTTTTGTGGACACTGATAGAGAGAGATGTATCTGGTGATGTCTACATTTACAGCATTTAGCAACAACTCTTATCCAGAGTGAACTGCAGTCATGTTACATTAGCTGTTAAATGTAGAGTTAGGAGTAGAGCTGGGCGATATGGCCAAAAATTTTATC
>BRDA01013258.1:2242-18481 GCA_036984385.1 Crenuchus spilurus | reverse complement strand
CCTTTGTGCAAGGAGGAACAAGAGGAGCAGAGCCAGAGCCCTGCAAAATGACCTCCAGCAGACCACTAATATCCATGTTTCTGCTCAAACTGTCAAACAGACTCCATGAGGGTGGTATGAGATTTTGAGTACGAGTCCAAATCCAGACCTCCAAGGGGTAATAATTTTGATTTACATTTATCATTTTTGTTATTTTGTTCTTAACACATTCCTCTATGTAATAAATAAAGATTTTCAACTGGAATATTTTATTCATTGAGATCTGGGATGTGTTATTTTAGTGTTCCCTTTATTTTTTTGACCAGTGTACATGGTCACATCACAATATGACCACCCCTGCTTTGGAATGAACTTGTACATTGGAATGTACATCACAGATGGGACATATAGAATTCCCTCTTATGTGTTTTCATGCCTTGGTTATTTTATTGATGGGTTGGACTGAACTCCTCCTCCCATTATGTTTCTGACTACATGGTACATGGAGTGTATATTATTACCTTTAGATTAGTAGTTTTTTTGTAGTATTTTTATTACATTACAAGTAAGAAGTTTGGAGGGCTGATATTGCTTTTTAGAAAAGTTTTGGTTATTCACCTTCAGGGCTGAACAGCACTGGAGTGGGGTGGGAAGTATATTGTAGATCTATGTGCAAATGCAAGCCTTCTTCTCTATTTATGTGTGAGTCTGTAGCTCCATGAAGGGGAACGAATAAATTACCCTGAATCGGCAATGACAGAGGGGTAGAAAAACAAACATTTGTATGAAAAGTGCATCTATCGCTACCATCCATCACAAAAAGGGGCAACAGCTTTCAAAAAGAGTTAGAAGGCAATGTTGCAGTAACTGCTGACAACATCTGAAAACATTTTTCGTTTTTTTCCCCATTTAATGGCTTTACAATGATGAGTTAGTTAATCAAAATGCTGCTCATTGAGTTGAAGGACAAAGAGAATGGAAGAGCACTCTTTTTATTATTCTTGTGTCCTTTACGTACAAAGGGGAAATGTGTTTACTCGTGCCTCGTGATTTGCTAGCAAATGCAACAAAATGTTAAATGAATCATTTCCTCTCGCAGCTACGACTCCATCATCTTGCCTGCGTGTTACAGCAGCAGTGGAACATTGGGGCCATTCTGAAAACAGATTGCCTCTGACTTTTGAAGAGCCATAGCAGAAAGAAGCTTGGATTTACAGCTTGGAGGGAAAGCTATAACCTAGTGGGACTTTGATGCCATACAGGAACTTTTTCTACCAATGAATAAACGTAAGTGACAGTAATGTCTTCCCTTTGAGAGTAGATGGAAGTTGTAGGGGCGACTGTGGGCTACACGGCATTGCCTGAGGCTCACAGCCTGGGTGGTGAACTCTCGGCAAAGACCCGAAAATAGAAGCACATCAAGAGGAAGCTCCTCCAGAGACTGTGCACAGACAGCATCTGTAATTGGTTCTGAGAGCAGTTCGCATTAAACTGTAGAATGAATACTTAATCTCAAGTCAAACATTTACACAGAGCTGGGAAGAATCACTTTAGAGGGGGTTTTCACCCTGAGGCATCATCAATGTGGTCATCAGCATTAACATCATCCACTACCGTCTGCTTGCGTTTTTCTCTATTTTCTCAGAAGAATCTTTGCACGTACAATACAGTCCTAAAAATCAAGGTGTTAAACAGGCAGGTTAACATGTTCCTGTGGGTGATGTAATAGAACTGAGATTTTTGGCACAGTAGAAAAATCTTTCAATGAATAATTCTTTATAAAGCCATCGAATGACATGTGAGTGCGAAGAACCTTTTAAAGTTTTAAGAACCTCAACATACCAATAAAAGTCTATATTGAAGGGCTCAATTCTGCTCCTGGATGTCTATTACCCTAGAGAGCCCTGGCTCTAATGTTACCGCTGAATGCATTCATTACCAGTTGAGTTGGAGTACACTCTTAGCAAAAAGGGTTCTACACAATACTAAATAAGAGTTTTTTAATTTATGTCAACAGGGGAGACCTTTAAAGAGTTTTTTTTTTATCATAGAGTTACCATGCAAAGAGACACTTAAGTATTAAAATGGTTATCTGAAGTGTCTTGGTTCTATATACAGTGCAGGTCAAATGTAAGGAAACCTCCACATAAAATGAAAATGCTTTAGCAGACAGTGATCCAGGTTTGGAGGAGGAGAGGGTAAACCTGTTAATCCATGTTAGCTACATGACAGCCATCTTGAATGCAACTTCAGTTTCAGTAGGTGTGTGACACATCAAACTGGTAGCAAATTTCACCAGAAAAAAACATTGATGTTCATTGCAATGTAACTTCATTCATTCTCATGTTGAAGAAAATTGACCATAAGGGCTACAAAATGTGTGTGATATGGCATTCACCATGTTGGAGTGTTAAGACTGCCCTTTTCTTTCATTTCTGCCATGCGAATGAAGTGGTGATGAAGCATTAAGTTTTTATTGCAAAACTTACATTTTCATTTCTGATGAACTTTCACCAAAACATCTGGTCATACAAGGATCCAGGTCCAGCCCAATAGACCACAGTGTGTGTACAATCTACCCACTATCATTAGCATTATTTGTAATTAGCTTACATCATACCAGTGTCCTGCTGACTATTGTTTTTAACCTTACAGGGGTAGGAAACTCACATAAATGTTCCAATTAATTTTCACTTTTAAACACATGTCCCCATTGGCAAAATATGGCTTAATAAAAAAATAATGTAAATAATGTAACTAATATTTTTCAGAAAAAAAACTTTCCTTGCAAGGTATTTTCTAACAAAAATGTTTATTTTTAGAAATTATTTTAAGATATAATCTTTGAAAGTAGATTCTAAGCTTTGGTATGGTATCTTGGTTGCTAATATTGAATCTGGATCTCTGCAGCTATAGTGGTAGTTAATGTTGGATGTAAAAAAAAAAAAAACTCGGCTGATTTCTGGTCTGCCGGTTGTACAACGCATGAGGCTAGCCAAGATGTTTTCAGCCACCAACTTTAATTAACATCGCCCATTATTAGCTACCACAACAGCCTCCTTCGTCTACCACATAGTTCAGTTCAATGAATAAATACTGAACAGTCCTGATATCTTTAATGTACCTAAGTCAATATTTTAATAGCTTACATTTCGATTTTATTTGGTAGTCTAATGTTAGCTACTGGTCACATTTTGATAGCTAGCCAGCTGTCATATCCGGAAGGTAAACTGAACTGAAGGCTTGGATAATGATGACAAAAAATGTAAAATATTGGACATGCAAACCTCCATAGCTGTTTTTTTTATCTTCTTCCAGCCTTTTTCTTTTTCTTTTCTCTGCTCCAGAAGGATATATTCTTTTTTGAGACATGCTCTCTCTTCACATCTCACATTAGTTATTGACCAGTCAAGCAGTGCATATGTGCATTTGCCCATCACCGGCAGCAGCCAACAGCAGGAATTGATTTAGTATTGGTGTGCCAACTATGAAAATTATATAAAAATCACTTTTACAGGTATGACACCTTTTCCGTTGTATTATTGAATGTTATTTTAAAAAGTATATTTTTTAATCAAGATACCTTAGTGCTCTTGGGGGCCCTAAGCAGCCGTGTAATTAGAGTATGCCTTGGGCCGGCTCTGCAAGCATCAACCATTTTGACTTTAAGATGAACAACATTCTGTATATTCACGAAGTAAACAAGTGCCTCAACATGACCCCACAAAAAAAAACCCAAAGGGTTAAATCAGGAGAATATGGTGGCCACTCAATTGCACTCCTATGACCAAAACACTTTTTTCAAAAACTGCACATCTAATCCTTCACATTATTCAGAAGAAAAATCATGTTTTAATATGAGAATGAACAAAGTTACGTTGATGTGAAGTACACCACTGTTTGTCTGATGAAATTCTCTACCAGTTTGATGTGTCACACACCTACCTTCACATTTGTAAAACTGAAGCTGAATCCAAGATAATGGCTTTCACAACGGCTGCCATGTTGTCGCCATGACCCAACAGGTTTCCCTTTCTCCCACAGCTTGTGTCTAAAACTGGATCACCATCCGCAAAACCACTTTATATGGGAGTTTAATTACCTTTGTGACAACCTGTATAATCATTCCCTTCACACAGACCCTTGATATGACAAGTATGATGAGTAATATAAAGACAATATGTCTCACATCCAATCACACATTTAACTCACATATATACTATGACAGAAAGCAAGATAAAAAGTATATAGAGAAGATGTGTGGGTGGCAGAGAGAGACTGAAAGAGTGAAAGAGACAGTGGGGTTCCTAAGTCTGATGTCTCAACTAAACCCCCATATCTTGTACCCATCCGCAGTGTACAGGTAATTGGTGTCAAGAGAAAAGAGCTTCAAAACAAGCAAAACTGGGCTATATTTTAGATTCAAAGGTTCAAACACGACAACCAGATTTTTTTTATTATTTGTATTTATTAATTTATTTTTCTTTTAAATCTGAAATAGATCTACCACTTCCTTTTTTCTTTACCACACCGTCTCTTTAAACCATTCGAGAGGGAGTTATTTTTTCAAGGACATCACAGTCCTTCATTCTCCAGTGTCTGCTGTCTGTGACGTATATCACTTCACATAGAACAGCTGTAATTGTGTTGTGGTATTAGCACAACAGCAGGAAAAAAAAATTTACAATGATGATTAAAAAGGAAAATGTTGAGGTTAATTGTCTCTCGTGAACTTAACCTCGGAAAGGAAACTCACCAAATATTTATTACTCTATTATTCTTCAAGCTCAGTCTGGACTACTTTAGAATGGAAACACTTATTCAACAACATGTGCATTTTCTGTTCACAAAGGCCTATTTAACCTCAATGAGAACACAAAGTATAAGTGATATAAAATGACAGTGTAAACAATTTAAGTGATGAATAATCCTGCTTTGATCAAAGCTGTATTAAAGCAAGTCATTTAAAACTAGCATTTGAACGGTAAATGAGACGGCACAGTCACAGTGAGATAAAGTGTATTCTGATGAGTATGAGTAAATAATTGACTAAGTTAATTCATACTGAACATGTATATAGTGGAACATTTGGATTTTCAGTATTTCAATTTAATCTGAACTGAAATCTGAACTTAATACTTTCACAAAACGTATGGGTGGCCAGAAGCTCAGTTTAATGTGTTAGCTAGCTGGTCACTTTATTAAGTACACATACTTTGTATCTAAACTCATTGTCTATTTTTGTCAGCTCTACTGACCATATAGGTGCACTTTGTAGTTCAATATTTAGAACCACTCATGCCAGTGTAACACACACTAACACACCGCCACCACGTCATTGTCACTACAGTGCTGATCAGTGAAGAACAGGTGAAAGGAGGATAATAAAGTATACAGAGAAACAGAGGAACTACAGTCTGTAATTGTAGAACTACAAAGTGAATCTTTGTGAAATAACATAGACAATGAGTGTAGATACAAGGCCTGTGTACCTAATGGTGTGTCCAGTGAGTGTATATATCAACTGGCAGTACGCTTGTAGCAAAACTGGTTCTACATAGTACCAAAAAGATTATTTGATCTTGGCTATATCGAAAAAAGTTATTTTGAGAACAATATACAATATTAATATTTGTATAATACCTGATATAGGGAAGATCCATTTAATCAGAGTTGTCATGTTTCTAAAAATAATCATTGTTTTTACTGAACATCTCTTTTTAAAGAGTAATATTATGCTGACATTTAATTATAGATATATTAACTACTTGAATCTATAATTGATTTGTTAAAAATCCTACAAGATTACATTTTCCATTTGGTCAGTGTGTGCTCATGTATATTCATTACATTTTGATTAATTTAACTTCACTGTATTACACATTAGAAAAATATAAACAGTGCCAATGACATGCCATTCAGCTCTGCTCATTTAATGTTAATAAATTTGAGGCAATATACTCATCTGAATGCAACAACATAATGGCAAAAGAAGCAGAAGTCAATGGCATGTTGTCAGCATGGCTGTGGTTGAGGAGAAGACACAGCGGGATTCCAAAACACACGTGGCTTTATTGCAAAACTCGAACTAAACACTGCAAACAAAAATGACATGAAAATTTTATGACATGCAAAGCATAGTTGATGTACAATGACAGACGAGGACTGAAACACTGGGAAGGCTTTTGTAGAGACAATGACTGACATGAAATGACATAGCAGGGCTGTGAGCTAAGACATGAGGGTGCTGACTATAATGAGATGTGACATGACGTGGCTGGGGGTGGAGCCATGACATG
Organism: Crenuchus spilurus; assembly: GCA_036984385.1. Lineage (NCBI taxonomy): Eukaryota > Metazoa > Chordata > Actinopteri > Characiformes > Crenuchidae > Crenuchus > Crenuchus spilurus. Next base: position 12,203 of record BRDA01013258.1, on the reverse strand, counting down.
GACAAGACACGTGTAAAACATAAACAGAAGCACATGACAAGTGAACAGCACAAGGTGAACAGTAAACTGTGTGGCGGGATGGTCATTGTAGTAAGGTAGGGGCCAGCTAGTTGATGTGGGGGCACTAGATGTTTCAAATATGTAACTTTAGTTTCCTAGGTTCAGGCAGTAAACCCTAGTAAATCTAACCCAAAATCAAAATGCTGACAGCCCAACCCATCTAAAATGATCACACAACCCTGTTTTTAAAATATAAATGTCAGCGAAGCACAAACTGGCACTTCATTACATAATCAATCACAGTTGCCAATAGGCAATAGTCCACTAACCAGGCAGTCACCACAGTGGATGAGAAGCAGCAGAGCAACCACACAACAATCCGTGGGGTGAAGCAGCAGAAGTAGTAGCACCACAAGTCCAATACAAGCAGCACAGACCAGCAAGGCAACAAGCAGCAAAGCAGCACATCAGCAAAACAGCAGATAGTATGCTCCGAGATGACCATCATCCATCTCTCAATTGGTAACTCTCCCAGTCTATGGCTCCTCTTATTAAGACACCCCATTAATATACTATAACAGCCATAATCCAACATAAGTAATGAATATTACCTACCATCTTTACAAGGACTTGGCATGACCACTCTCACAGCCCCCACAACACTAATACTACACCCCACACACGCATTGCATGTGCTGTATAGGTGATACAAACATCAATGCTTACATCATCATGCTGCGTTACCAAACAGGTCATCCTACTACATGTCTAACTGTCTAATTTATTGATATTTCTTAAAGCAGGAATGTTACTATGACTAGAATTAAAGCATCATACCAAAGTACCAGTTGCAAAAAGGTTCCTCTGACTCTGGAAAACACTGATACCGTAATGCAAAACAAAATTTCTAAAATTTACTACCATAATACATCATTTGGGTTAAAAACAGATCAAATTAAACATTCTTTGCTCTTCAATCAAGAACAAAAAAAAAAAGATCTTCTAGCACGTTGAAATTTGAACTGTACACAGTAAATCTGCCAGTGTTAAATCAACACTCTTAGAGTTAAATTAACACTGAGAGTGTTACATTTTGACACCCTCAGTGTTAATTTAACTCTAATAGTGTTGATTTAACACTGGTGGATTTACTGTGTATGGTAAGTTCTATAAACTTTTATTGTAAGTTAATGCAAAAACATTTAAACAAATTTTGCAGCATTTTATTTGCAGAAATTATAGGACAACAAATATTTTATGTCAGGTTATCCAAACTCAATACCTCTGGGATGAGCCTCTCTTACACAAACATTAATTTGAAATCAATATGAGCTAACATAATCAGTGCAAATCAGTAGAAACATCAAGTAGATTCGTGTGCTAACATCATCATGTGATTTAGGTCAAAACAATGACTAAAATGTTATAGTTATCTACATTAAATGTGTGATTAAAGGCCAAAAACACTTCATCCCATTACCTACTTTAACAAAGCCCAAAACCCAGCTATAGTTAATTACATTACTGACAGTGCAATACAGGCCTGAAAATTGCTGCCAACTGCTGTTATTATGATCATTTAAGGCAAGTTGTTTTGGACACAGTAGCCCTTTAACGCATTAGTTCTGCTAATGTTATGCAGCGTGACCATTTTTACTGTAACCAAGGCAACATTTTCACAGCTGCTTTACAACAAACCGTACATCAGGAAGAGCGACTAAAAATAGGTTTCCATTGCAAACAGCCACCCAGAGGTTATCTGAGAGGTGGCTTGCTGGATGATTCAGACCTAATTTATTCTTATTCATTTATTGATTTACATGTTTTAAAGCCCAGCTGCTTCCTCTGAGTAACCACTATATGTACTGCCAGCCAGTGGGCTAATCACTCTTTTCCAATTACGGCTAGGTTCATTAGTAAGATTTTGGAACGCAAACAAGAACAGAAGATTTTTTGATGTGGATTGTGTACCACTAGAAGCGCAGAGGGGACAAAAATCATGCTAATTATTTTTAGTTTACTGATGTAGGTGGGCAATCAATCAACATAATTACAATATGATTTCACTCCTATTAGTTCTTGGACTTGGTGTTTCTTTTACCAGCTCCCTCAGGGTGCCTTCTCTAATGCCGTGGACACTGTTTCTCTTTGATCGTTTGTAGAAGGTAAGCTTGTCCCCCACAGCAGGAGACTCCTGTACTGGTATTTTCAAACCCACACACATGCACACACAGACACACTCTCACACACACAAGCCTCACACTCTCAGCTGTAATGAACTGCTTCATCAAATCCCATGCAATGGATTTCCTTGGATATGCAGGCTAATTTTCCCAGGGTTGCATTGAAGTCTTAGTTCTAAGAGAAGGAGGCCTGGGCTTGTAGAAGAAGATATACCCCCTCCCACCCGTGTTGGTCTCTGTGGTTTGAGATTAAGGGTAAGGAGAGTCTGGGAACATGATCATGCTGTGGTGTGGACTTGTTGTCCAAAACAAACTGGTGGATACAGCCACTTCCTGCTGTCTCATTTAGAGGCACAGACCTGTGCATTAGCTCTTTGATTTAGCGTCAACTTATAGCTAGTTTCCTTTAAAATAACTTCTCTTTGATAAACATGATAACCTCAAAGTGAAAAATTGATCACAGTCACTTTTTCCCACCACATAAAATACTGTATATACAAAGCAACTTGCTGTTCATGTCTACACCTGATACTCGGCTGCAGAGCCACAGGATTCCTCTTTTAAGCCACAAATTCAGTTTTGTATTACCCAAATAATGAGCATTAGTACCTGTGAGTGTCACCGCTGAGCATGCTGGTAAAACTAGCTCCTGTTTCATCTAGTGGATCTGAATCAGCTTCTCCACTGGGAAAGCTTTCATAGCAGATAAATACCAACTGAATCACTGTAGATCACCATGATACACTTCAAAATGAAGCGATGTCTCCTGAGATGTTGTGCAATGAGGCTAACATACAGTAACTCAAAAAATATGCAGAAAGGAAAATGGAATGTGTTCATAAATCTGAGTAGATTATAAGTAAAGAAAATAGTAATAACAGGTATAAAATATTCTTAGTCATACAGTTTTAGTGTTAATACACAATCATACATCAATTAAACAATTAATATAACAATTAATATATCATGAATTGAGTCAAGTCACTCCTGAAACAGAGACAATGTCAGAAGTATCTTATCTGGACTTAAAAGAAACAGATCTGAACTGTTGCTCAGTGGTCTAGAGTCTTTTTTCAGATGAAAAATATTCTGCATTTCCTTTGGAATTCAAGGTCTTAGTCTCTGGAGAAAGAGTGGAGAGATACAGAATCCAAGGGGTCTGAAGTCCAGTCTGAAGGTTCTGTAGTCTGGGATGGTTTGAGGTGTCATGTCATCTGCTGGTGTTGGTCCATTGCGTTTTATCAAGTTCACAGTCACTGCAGGTGTCTATCAGATTTCAGAGCACTTCATGTTTCCATCTGCTGACAAGCTTTACGGAGATGCCGATTTCCTAGTCACAATTTAGCATCTGCCCACAGTGACAATATGTCTGATTGATTTGCCAGCAAACTTATGAGCAATAAGCCATACTGATCAACATTAAAACAACAACAAAGGGTCGGTAGATGGCGCTTTATCTCCATCACTTTCACACTACAATGTCCGCTGGCTCAGGCATCTACTGATTGGTCCATCAGAGCTGGGGGTCCTGCGCTTTCCTCTGAGCGCGTTGGCTCCCCAGTTACAGTGTATCAGCAGTAGTTTGAAAAGAGGCGGTGACTACATCAGGTTTGAGCTTGTCTTCACCCTCCTAGAGTCAGGGACATTGCAATGTGATGAGGAAAAGCCCTTGTGGATGAGTTAATTGGCTACTACTACAGTGACAGGGGGAAAATTGGCAAATACTAGAAATAAAATTATATATATATATATATATATATATATATATATAAACAAAACAACAGAAAAAATTTTACTTTATGTGTAATAAATATAAAATACATGGCAGTTTACCTTTTTGAATTAAATTATGAGCAAAAATGAAATATTTTCATGATATCAATTTTTTATGTATGACTGTAAATGGCAAAATATATTTTAATGTTCAACACAGAAAATATGACTATAAAATACTCCTGTGGACCATGCAGACAAAAAAACCTTAAATACAATTCAGAGATAAAAACTGTAACTGACCTCACTTTATCTAACTCACTTTTCTTTTTAAAGTCAATCAATAATGACCACAGACAATTTTTGAGGGAAAAAATGAGAAGCAGCAGGATGGCAGCTCTACCAATCGAGGAAGTATAATTGCACATGATATCTGTCCAGCAGGAATGCATTAAGATTTATTTTCAGTGGTTTATTTGCTGTTTTTGCAGGAGTTGGGTTGTGTTCAGTCTAGGCAATGCATTCAGTTGGAAGAAAACTTGAAGTGGTAAGTATCTAATATGGCAGTGGACATTGCATTTTAAGCTGTTGATCAAAAGTAACATCAGCAAGCTATTTATTATATTGTTTAAACCTGTTCATTTATTTATTTTTAAAGTCCTGTCTTGCCTATTTTACTATTTAAGTACAGTATATGAAAAGGCAACTATTCACTTTTCTGATAAAGTGAGTGCACACTATTAAAAAGCTTCTTCAAGCTTCAAGATTAATGTTGAACACTTGCTTGGTTCTTCATGTTGAAGAATCTGTTCTTTGGGTCATTTTAGCACAAGTATTTAACTATTCTTTCAAGTCATACCCTTAATAATTTTCTGAGAGTGTTGTATCTTTAAAGCCCATTTAAGTTACATACTTTGAGAACATGGTTGTAACTTTGAGGGAATATACAGTCAAATTATATACATCAAAAATTTCAATCTTGTTCATCGTTATTCATGATTTGGCTAGCCAATCAACTACACTAATATCAACAGCAGTAAACCATTTGGTAGAAGTTTTGGCCCTGTGAACAGGTGCCAAGTCCTGTTGAAAAAATAAATCAGTATCACTATAAAGCTTGTCAGCAGATGGAAGCATGAAGTGCTCTAAAATCTCTTGGTAGATACTGTGTTGACTTTGGACTTGATAAGACACAGTAGAGAAACAAACATCAGCAGGTGATATGGCACCACAAACCATCGCTGATTTCCAAATAAAATGCAAAAGTTACTTTCAAAAGAGGACTTTGGACCACTGAGCAATAGTCCCGTTCTTAGCCCAGGTAACTTTTTGATGTCTCTGGTTCTCTGGCTTGATAATAAGAATGTGGTAGTTGCCTAAGAGATGCACAGTATTTATACTGTTTGAATAGAATTTACTCAAACTCCAAAATGAAATATAATCATTTGAGATTCTGGATTTAACATTTTCATGAGCTATAAACCATCAACACTGAAGCAAACAAAAAAGATTTGAAATATGTCACTTTAAGTGTAATCAATATAAAATGACAGAATTAAATAAATTCCTAACAAACAGGAACTTCTACTTCTTCTATAATGTACATTATTTGTTCCACGTAAATGTGGAGTACACTTAATAGTGCAGACTAGTGCTCAGTACTGATCCTGGAGATCTACCACCCTGGAGAAATTTGAGCTCCATTCTTAATCTAACACACTTGATAGATTGATGAATATTGATGACTTTCTGTATACTGAAATTGACACTTGTCTGATTTTCAGAATCAGGTTTTGGATCTGAATTCTCCAGGGTGTTGTACCTCCAGAATGAAGAATGGGCACCCATGGAGTGCAACAACCACCAGGTTGTTAATTTGCTTTCCTTACAGTGGACAGATGTTATAGAACCATTTTTGTAAATGAGTTCAAATGTGAAGAACATCTTTAACGTTTTAAGGACCTTCACATAAAAGAGTCTCATACAGCAATACATTCAAAATAACTATTTCAGGAGCTTTCATTCATTCATTTCATTCATTATCACACCCGCTTAAACCTTATTAGGGTCGCGGTTAGTCCCCTACCCCCTCACTGGGCGCAGGGCAGGGCATTACACCATTCAACTAAGCCCAGGACAGGGCGCCAGTCCATCGCTGGGTGACACACACACAGACACACAGACAGACACACCTACGGACAATTTTTTAGAGTACCCAATTCACCTGACCTCCATGTTTTTGGACTGTGGGAGGAAACCGGAGACCCCGGAGGAAACCCACGCAGACACGGGGAGAACATGGAAACTCCGCTCAGATGGGGAATCGAACCCAAGACCCCAGCGCTGAGAGGCGAACGTGCTAACCACTAAGCCACCGTGCCCCCTATTTCAGGAGCTTTATCTTGAAAAATCCAAAGGGTCCCTCTTTCAGCTGGCATTGATTTGCAGCTGTTTGAAGACAGGTCTTCACATTTCGGGGAACTTGGGGTATTCAAAGACAGGCTGAATGGAGTAAAGTAGGGGTCAGGTGCCCCACCACATCTTAGAAAACCCTGGAGAGCTTCACTGAGGATGAAAGGCAATGTAGGCCTTGCCTGTACATACAGGCAGCAGGGGGAGAATAGGGAAGGCTGCCTGACCTTTCCCTACATATGCTCCATTAAGGATGCAGGCTGAGTCACACCCAATTGAGTTTCTCTGAAAAACAACTGGCTCTTAAATTGGCACAGAACACTGTGTTCCCCAAGCTTCATATTCAATATGTCAAGATACGGACCAGGTAGCCCTGAACTCAACACCAATACATTTCCTTTTGTAGTGGGAAAACACACACACACACACACACACACACACACACACACACACACTAAATAACAAAACAGTGAACACAACAACTCTGGAAACACACTGTACATAGTGGGAAAAAATCCAGATTCCAGAAGAAATAACAAGGCACCCAATTACCACTTTTCTGCATCTCTAAGTTCACTATTGAACCTTTGGACGCATTTTCTTTGTCTGTACAACACATACACTTTCTAAGGATACATAACCAAAGGCTGGCAGGAACTAAATCAATAACCCATTAAAAAATAATACCTGCACACAATTAGAGACAGAAGCTTTTGTGTTTTCTTTGAAAGGAAAAGGTCCGTAAATTTTAATAGAAATATCGATTCACTCTATTGGCTACCATATTTCTCATTTGATGTTTATGCAGATGCAGAGATACATATAATTGTACAAAAACCTTTAAGAAGTAGCTGGAAGTTCTCATAAAGACACATACAGTAGAGAGAATCTAGTTTATAGGGTTGCGTGGGAGGATGATATTGGTTCTCCTGGTTCCCCGAGTGTTGTATGAGGGTAAACCAGTGTAATATTACCATATAGATTGCTTGTCTGTCAGTGTCATTTCCATTTTGATGGAAGCAGACTGGAAGAAATGATGGAGGGTAATGTGGTCCTGCATGACAGGGAGGCGGGGCCAAGCATAGGTATCACTGTTCCTTATGCTTCATTAAAGGAACTGGGCATGTTAGCATTAAGTCAGCCTCTCAGCCATCAGCTCTTTGAATAGCATGACATGCTTTCCTGTTTCTGCTTTTGTGATCATTGTGCTACATGTAGACACATTTTTATATTTTATTAGCTAAACAGATAATTACATATTTTTCTAACACTAAAGCACTGACTAAAACATCTTCTGTTGTTCTTTTATCCTTGATATTTTTTTTTCTTTTTTTCTATGAATTACTTTTTAAACTCCTAAAATTACTTCATCCATCACTTCCTGGAACAACTAATCTCATTAGTCATTACTTTTATAAATCCTGATTTAAATCCTCCGCCAGCCAAAATTTATTTTTGATTGAAATGATTTCATACAAACATCCAGATTAAATTGTAGAGCTGTTTTTGAATGAAAATTTTGTCTGACATGTTTAAGTGTGAAACGGGACAGCCAGCTATCCAGATGGAGAGGGAGAGTGGGGAACTCCCTGTGGAAAGCTGGCCCTTTTAGCAAATACCCAGAGCTAAAAGCCACCAGGTTGTACTCAAGTGCAAATATAAGGACAGCAAAATAGTGAAGAGGGAAAAAACAAACAAAAAACAAACTGAAAGTTGACATTTTTCAAACTAGTGCTTAGGGAATAAAAACTAGTTTGCTGATGCACTAGCTGCTGCACCACTGAACTGAGGATGCAAAAGCTGGTATAGCCCTAAGCAAAAAGAACTACAGAGAGGAGAGGTTTGCGGCAGACAAACTGAGTGAATATTGCCAATGAAGCATTCAGAGAATGAAGCTCCACCCTCTCACATTGTGGGTCTCACTAATAACTGACATTAATGAGTCAGAAGAGAGGGGCACCCTCCAGTGGCAACACAGAGGGATCCAACACTTTACAGGAATAAACCAGTCACAGCTGCAAGCACAGTTAGCTGATGACTGGCATTAGTGAGACAGAGGAGGGAAGCAGGCTCCAGTAGCAGGGGGTTCTTTATAAGGTAAGGTTGGGACTATCCTTAAGTACATACAGCAAAGCACCAACTAAAATGTCACCTGTTATTCTTTTTTCATTTGTTGTCTGTCTGACAATCATTATCATTCTACGTAGCAATTTTTTTTCTGTTCTTCTTTTCTCCAAACTAAAATGGCATTATCCAAACCATACTTATGCAACCTCTAATATGAAAAACGTAGCTCTTCACACATATAAAACACATTTTCCCATTTATTATAGCTCTAATGCCTTTACTGTTAGAGACACATTGTCTGCTATGTCACTGTGACTTAAATTCTTTGATGCATTTTAGACGTGAAGCCCTGATTAGCAGTTCAAACCTTTTTTGTTAAACATTTATACCCTTTTCATGCACTAAATGCCAGTAGCAGTATATTATTTTGGCCTAATTTCATTTAACTACCATCTGACAGATGATAAAATGTTACCTTGTTAATATTTAGCTTGAACATTAATTAATTAGCTTAGCAACTTACAAGAGATTAGAGTATGCTAACTGTACGCTGACATTACATTTGTGAATACCTTTCTTGTTATTAATGAACATGAGTCACACAGCAGAGGCATTTGAGCTCATTATGTAAAAAGACCAGGTTTTTGAAGTCATGCTTTAATGTAATTTTGAAGAAGAGTGAACTCAGAGAAATTTAGCCAAGTTCTGACTAGGTTCACCTGGATGCAACCATTAATAGCTGCTATTAGCTTATCAGTTGAGAGTAAATGACGAGTTCACATGCATTAGTTATTTATTTTCTTTTGATTTATGTAGCCAACTTTATTTTTTTCAATGGAAAGTAGCTAAAGCCTGCATGAAAAATCTCAAAATGTTGGTAGATGTTGCAATGTGCAAATTAGCATATTTTTGATGTCACAGTGTCATATTTGCATTCTGCCTAGAGACAGATGGCAACAGCCCTTTACATCTGGTGACTTCTCTCTTACTGTCTGTGCACACATATACTGTATTGTACTACAGTTGAATTAGCAATGAAGATCTCATGTAAATATTTTTCTGTTACATTCTGCTGTAAGATAATGGGACGAGTATGAAACTGACGTCACATTGTTGAACACTTTTGAGCGAGCACACACGGAGCCACCGGTCAGGGTACAGTCGTGGGTCTTCATTTAATAAAGCACTTTGATGCCACAATATTCTTGTTTCTTTATTTACATGATGCACAAAAAACATAGCAAAACACTGACAGAGAAAGAAAACGAGAGTTAAAATCTTCCTGGTTCAAGTTCAACTCAGGTTTCACTGTAATGCAGCTCTACCACTAGGTTAGAACAGCGACATGTTGCTATACCATTTTGGGTTCTCTCTACCTTCTTCAGGTATTTTATACCTGTCTCACCCTGCCCTGGATTAAACCAATATTACGGGGTGACCTACAGATACAGTGGGGAAAAAAGTATTTGGTCAGCCACTGATTGTGCAAGTTCTCCTACTTAGAAAGACGAGAGAGGTCTGTAATTTTTATCATAGGTACACTTCAACTATGAGAGACAAATGAGAAAAAAAATCCAGGAAATCAC
>BRDA01013257.1:102750-120266 GCA_036984385.1 Crenuchus spilurus | reverse complement strand
GGGACCATTTGAAGTGTTGCTTTAACAAAATAATCAACATTTTAGTTTTATATGAGGATAAAACACTAAGATTTAGGCCATGTTAAAATGTGCAGTTCTCTGTAGAACATGAGTTATCAGTAATGTGGAGTTTAACTTGCCCATAAGACTATTCCTGATCAGCTAATTTAAAAGTCTTTTCATTTTTCGATGCTACGATCAAATTAGCATCCGGCGCGTGTGTACGTGAGTGCGCATGTGTGTGTGCTTTTACTTCAAAGGACAATGCAGTCGTTTAAGGTCAGTTCAAAGCCAATAAGAAGCAGACTCAGCGTTATGAAGACCTGCAGCTGACATCCAGTGTTTACGTCATTAAACATACATAAGGCACAGGGTGTTAAGCTAGCAGTGTGAAAGTCAGATCTTCAGCCTAGGCTCAGTCCACTCAGCACACATCAAAGAGCCACACTTAGAGATATCGCCTTTCTGCTTCTCCTAAGACTTCAAAACCTTGTTTTTAAAAAAGTTGGGAAACACAAACAGGACAAAGAAAAGATTTCCAGTGTTTTTGATGACAAATTTAATTTTATTTACTAAATTTGAGCAAATTTAGAAATTAATGCCTGCAAAATACTCTAAAAACTCTTAGACAGGCATGTTTGCTACTGTGTTACATCACTTTTCTTTTAATCATTTGGGAATTTAAGACACTAATTGTTATAGTTTTGTATGTGGAATTTTTGTAAATTTTTACTATAAACAAGACTTGAGATGCTCATCAGTCCGTGGTCACTGTTGTCTGATTCTCTTCATTACATTACATTACATTGCATTTAGCGGACACTTTTATCCAAAGCGACTTACAATAGTAATTCATGATGCTCCAGACAGTTTCAATAGGAGACAGACCTGAATTGCAGGCACATGAGTCAAGCACATGGCACTGATGCCCTCATGCAATCACAGATGTTGTTTTTTTTTGCACTTTTTGTTGGTAAGTTAGAATGGTCTTTTTCATTTTTTGTACTTAGTATCTGACATCTGTTTTTTCCCAAAAACAAGATGAAACATGGACTCATCTGAACACATTTTCAGTTCACTTTTAGTCCATCTCAGATCACTTATATATATATATATATATATACATTTTGCACAGAAATAATGCCTAATTCTCTGGATGTGAAGTGATCTGATATATATATATATATATATATATATATATATATATATATATATATATATATATATATATATATATAACTTTATTTGTTTAATAAACTTTCAGATTGCATTTCTTGATGCAGTAGTTGCTAATGATTTTCCAAGGTGCTCCCAATCCCGTGTGGTTATTTCCATCAGGGTGGCATGAGGGTTTCTCAAACAATACTACCTGAGGGTTGCACACATTCAGCAGCGGTTTCCACTGAGATTTCTTCTGACTACTTGACTCTATAATATGACCTATAGATGGTGTTCAGTTTTTTGTAATCTTGAACTGAAAAATATTCTTTGAAATGACTAATTCTCTTAACTACTTATTCTGTTTTTACTGTCACTATAAGATTGTTTTGGCAAATCTGCACCCTGTGACTATTTTCAGAAGGGCCCAATTTGGTAGAAAAAAACACAAACCTGGCAACTCTGCTGCTCTTCAAGACTGGGGTTTGTTACATAGATATATCACAAAATATATTGAATTAAACTTTTATTGGAACCGTGTGTTCCACCTTAAATGGTGCAGCAATTATTAAAGACAGCCTGAGGAGCCTGAATGTAACTGCTGCAGCATTTAAGGTGGAATGGAGAGTTCTGTCACTTTCCTCTTAATATCTTCTGTGTAATTTTTTTGAAGGTAAACTGCTCTAATTAAGCATTTGTTGATTATCCTCATGTAAATTCACCTTCATGTGAAGTCTTAATTTACTTATTAGCCAATAAGAGCCACACTTAATAAAATATGCTGTTAGAACATCAGTCATTGAACCATTTAATAATGTTTAATAATGAAATGTAATGTAAGAAGTGGCCAAAACTTCACCATAGTAAGAACAAAGTGGGCTAGTTAAAAATAAAACTCAAGAGGTAGCAGATGTTCATCTTGTTGAGCTTTATCGTTTTATAAAAAATATCCCCTGATGGCTCTTTAACTGCACTGTTAACTTTAAATAACTCAACTAATGGAACTGTAGTGGAATAAAGCACTTTTTCTCAATGTATTCCTATTTATGTCCACTACTCATCTGTAGAACAATAGGACTGATCACCATTGTTAGCTTTGCTTTTTAATTTTCTACTTGTGCATATGTGTGTGTATAGGTGTGTGTGTACGTGTGTGAGGCCTGCTATAGTCTCACATTTGCTTGAAAACAAGCGATGCTGGGTGTAATTATCCCAGCCTGTTTTAATGAGTTTTCCAGCGCCTCTCGAAGCAGTAATTGGATTTTTCTTGAAGCAATCTTGTTAAATGTGTGAAATCGTATATTTAATTTCGAGAGGAAATCGATGGTGAATGCTGTACATGCGACGGGCCGGGGAGGCCGTATATATTCACACTCAGACCAACATCTCGTTAGTGTAATGAAACCTGTAAATCCAGCTGGGTCGCTTTATAAGTTGGGTAGGAAGTGTGTAAGTGAGACAGCTACAGTCTCACAGGGACTTTAGAAACGCTGCTCATTTCCTAAATGGACCAGCCTGTTCTCTGCGAATGCTTACCGCTCGTATTTTTTCCGTCAACCAAACGTAGGCGATTAGGCACTTTAATCCATTTCCCTCTTGTCTGGCTTTGACGTTGGGACATTCTCGTCAGAGGAATTAAATTAAGCTGTACGAAGCTGTAAAACTTGTAATATTTAACGAAGGGAGGGGCCCGAACACTTACAGAGCCCCGAGGAACATTGCTGTAATGTGGGATGCACTGATTCAGATCAGTTTGTACAGATTAGGCCTCAAACACTCTTTCCTCTTTGGCCTCTGGGGTCTTTATTCAGACTTGTTTATTATTTGTGATTTTTATTAAAAGTGTCCAGTAGGTAAGAATACAGTGGGCTTCTTAAAAATAAAACTCATAGTTAACAGATGCTCATCTCTCGCACTTGAGGCTAAAGTTATTCAGCTTTATAATTTAGTAAAATATCCAAACTGTTTTTATTTCATAGTTTTTAGAGTTAAAAAAGCAGGAAAGTTGATGAACTGACAATGAACTACGCTAGAACACACCTACAGACTGCTTCATCCTATGTGTGTGATGGATCAGTACCACAGATCCTTAATTCCTGCTGAGTTTGCCCTTTAATATAACTATACTAAATATTAGGGATGCACCAAAATGAACATTTTTATTTGAATACTGAACATTCATTCATTCATTCATTATCACACCTGCTTATTCCTTATCAGGGTCACGGTTAGTCCCCTACCCCCTCACTGGGCACAGGGCAGGGCAGCACACTATTCAACTAAGCCCAGGACAGGGTGCCAGTCCATCGCTGGGTGAACACAAACGCACACACATACACACACATATGGACAATTTAGAGTACCCAATTCACCTGACCTCCATGTTTTTGGACTGTGGGAGGAAACCGGAGACCCCGGAGGAAACCCACGCAGACACGGGGAGAACATGGAAACTCCGCTCAGATGGGGAATCGAACCCAAGACCCCAGCGCTGAGAGGCGAACGTGCTAACCACTAAGCCACCGTGCCGCCCATACTGAACATGATTTCTTCATTTATATAAATGATTATAAAATTAACTAGTTTCCCAAAATAAGTCTTTTACTTATATGGAATAAATGTCTGTACTTTAATAAGTTGATTTGACATCATTAGATTTAATAACATGAGTTTAATTTATATTTTTTTATATTTCTATATAAAACAAGACATATATGCACATGTATGAAGATGCACGTATGTTACATTATTTCTAATATTTAATAGAAACAAAATGATGAAAATGTCTAAAATGAATGATGTAAGTCACATGGATGTTTTGTGTCTTTAATATGAGTGTCTTTGGCTACAGACATTGAAACACTGCACATTCTTCTGGTAATTGTGAGACGATCCAGCCACCAGAGCAAATACAAAGCTAAGCGGCTGTATTCTGGCTTCATCATAACAAGTACAGTTTAGTAAAGGTTGTGCTTGTAGTTTGTTGTCTTCTTCCATTTCACCACCAAACTGTAACTGTGCTGGTGAATCGGTGTTTAACTGGTGAGGAAAAGCACAATTTTGAATGTCCAAAAAAAGGTCACAGTGTCATTAAAAAAATCAGTGTTCAGTAAAAATTATTTAGCCTTCTTTTAAAGTTTTGGTTGCCAAATATTTAGGGCATCCCTAATATATACCCTAACTTTTTTTATACTGTACATAATATTGTTTTATACTACTGTGTACCCTAGTGTCCCTCTACTGCTGTGCTGTAAATGTCCCCCTGGAGGGACTAATTAAGGATTATCTTCTCTTATATTAAGACATTGTAAATGAAGAAGTTGTCAGTTGTGGACTCACTGAAACAATAAGTGTTTATTTGAAAATCATACATGAGAGCATGAAGACCGTTTACAAAAACCGGAGCATTGCTCAGCTCCAAATAGTATGTACAAACTCAAACAGACCGAGCAGACTGATTCGGGGGCTCTGATTGTCAGTCAGACACGTGTGGGGCATCTTCAGTGTTGCTGATGTTTCCAAAATCTTCAACAGGCCACCTGAGACGTTCTGCTGTGGCCATGTCGGGAAGTAATGAGGCTTCATGAAACAGTGACACAAATCAACAGCAGAGAGAACACGATTCAGCCAGAGTTATCATTTTCAGAATGATATCAGCACCAATGTGGAAGTTCTTCACTCTTCAGTGGTGTAGGGGTTCTGCATTGCGCCTTGTGGAGAACATTTCTGAGGTCTGGCAGTTAACAAATCCAATAAAATGTAAACAAAACATACGATTATGCTCAAAATGTAAAAATCCTATTGATTTCCAGTCGCTGTGATTTATGGCTCGTCTGCAGCACTGATGCCATGCCGTGCCCTCGCGCTCCATCTTATCTGCTCGCTCCAGCTACTCCATGCTTACTCACTTAATTAAAATGCTATTTGTTATTACTTAGTGCTAAGTCAAACGAGATTTCTATTGCCCTTTTAGTTTTCATTTAGTGAGCCAGTTAACAAATAATTACATTTGCTTTGGAGATAAAAACCCCCTCTCTAATGATCACAGTGTTCTCAATCTTCATTACCTTTACTTCAGAGAACAAATGACTGAATTACCATCAGGGTCATACAGAATAGCCATTAGCACAAGCACTGTGATGCTTCGCCTGAAAACAGCAGCGAGCATCATAACAGGATCAAATTACCTTCATAAATCACACAGTAAGTCTGTAATCACAGCTCTGAATGAGGACAAAACCCAATGCAGAAGTCTGTATGTGTCACATTTACGATTATATGAACAACAACAGGTCAGGGTTGTTATCCCTTATATTGACCACAGGTCTGGACAGCTGATACAAGATGCAAGGTGCAAATATTAACAGCTGGATGAAAGAAGTAGCAGCAAAGCCTTCATATTCACTCCAAATTCTAATGTATTCACTAAGAATAAAAGATACTGGAGGTTGGGTCAGCCTTTACTATAACTGGGTCAGCCTTTTCATGACTGGGTCAGCCTTTACTATAACTGGGTCAGCCTTTCCAGTGACTGGGTCAGCCTTTCCAGTGACTGGGTCAGCTTTTGCTGTGACTGGGTCTGCCTTTACTATGACTGGGTCAACCGTTCTTGTAACTGGATCAACCTTTCCTGTTACTGGGTCAACCTTTGCTTTTACTGGGTCAGTACTGGGTCAGTTCTTTTACATTTATGTTACTGTTTAAAAAAAGTTAAAGATACAAATCTGCCCCTTTCACCTGGAAAGGTCAATGTAGAAACTTTTAAGATACACTACTGGACCTTAAGAACCTTATTGGACCTTTATGATACACAACTGGCACTACTGGACCTTATGGACCATGCTAGATCAGGTTCTCAATCAGTAAAGATGCTCAGTGTCTAAAATTTGCTTTAGTTTGGCACTTGAGCTATGAGGCTAATGTAGCTAACATGTAATGGCAGCTTTTAGCCACTATAGTTGTATTTTATAAGGTTAACTGAAATTTAGCATTGAAACAACACAGCTAGAGGACGCTCATAGTGAAGCATGACTGACAGATACTGTTCTCTGTAGTAATGAACCAAAGTATGGATTCGTAAGTGGAATGAGGTGAAGTATTGTTTTAATGGTGAACGTAACCTGGTCAGGACCTCTAACCACTAACCACTCTAAGTGAGACAATTTATAGACCGGGCTTTTCGTTGAGCTGGGCCATCGCCCATCCCATGTGGACGTGCGCTCGTATTTCTGGATGTATGTTTATTCTCCGCGAGACAACAGAGTCATCAGTCAGCTCTCTCTGAGGCTAATTTAGCGAAGGCCTTTTAAACGCTCCAACGTGGCTCGCGCCATCCATCACTGCCGGGCCAGAGCTTGCTCGCCGACGCCAAAGCCCTGATTACTGATCATCTGTCCACTGACGCTGCACCACAAACACAAAGCGCACCACCTATTTACCAGATCAGCATTCAGCACGGCTCAGATGTACAGTCTACTGAGCACAACCAAGCCTGAGGAACCTGCAGAGAAGCTAACAACAAACTCAGCATGTTCTCTTCTGTACAAAAACACACTGCAGATTAGACAGTTAGACATTAAAACAAAAACCAGGACTTTTATATGAATTATAGCTGTGCATTCTCAACTTTCCTTTGGCTTTATGGAAAGAAATAACATCCCATTTCAATTACAAATTATAATAATCTTATTAATAATTCAATTATTCATAATAATTCAGTTATTCATAATAATTAATCTTATTAATAATCTTATTAAGTGCTTTTGAGTATCTCAAATATATGTTCCCTCATTTTCTTTGCTTCTTATTAGGGACGCACCAAAATGAACATTTCTGGCCAAACTGGAAAATATATAATTATAAAATTAATTACTAAACTATTGCTCAAAATAAGTCATGTAATGAGTCAAGAATGAATGTCTGTATTATAATAAGTTGGTTTGACATCATTAGCTTTAATAACCTTTAATAACCTTTAACAAAGTGACTAATCGTTCATATTTGTATATAAAACAAGACAATAATATATGAATATGTATGTTACATTATTACTAATATTTAATATAAAAAATAATAATGAAAATGTCTAAAACGAATGATGTAAGTCACATGGATGTTTTGTGTTTAATGTGTCACTGACTCCAGACACTGAAACAGTTCACATTTCTTCTGGTAATTGTGAGACGGTCCCTAAAACTGCAGCCAGCAGAGCACAAACACAAAGCTAAGCGGCTGTATTCTGGCTTCATCATAACAAGTGTAGTTTAGTAAAGGTTGTGCTTGTCATTTGTTGTCTTCTCCCATTTCACCAAACTGTAACTGTTCTGGTGAATCTGTTTCATTGGTGAGGAAAAGCACAATTCTGAACATTAAACCAACACTAAACTAAATTTACTGCAGTAAACTTACACTCTGTTAAACGTTTAATGTCCAATATTTAGTCTATATTTACAGTAAAGTTACACTGCTTAATGTTTACAGACGGGAACTACAAAAAGGTAACAGTGTCATTTAAAACCTCATTCTTTATGTATTAGTTATTCAACCTTTTTCCTTTCGGTTGCCAAATATTTGGTGCATCCCTAATACTTATATATTATTGTAAATTAAAATACAGAAATTTCATTATTCCTTAATTATCAAATGCACTCATTAACCATTACTAATCATTAATGATACTTTAAATAAGCAGTATTAAATAATTTAGATACTTAATAATGTGATTATCTTTAATTAGATTACTTAATCTAATCTAATTCTACCTCACGACTTGATTACTGTAATTCTCTTTTCTGTGGTTTACCTGCCAAAACTCTTCATCCTCTTCAATATATTCAGAACTCTGCTGCCAGAATCTTAGTCCAGTCTAAAAAATCTGCTCACATCACCCCTGCTCTCCATCAGCTTCACTGGCTACCTGTCTCTGAACGCATCCGGTACAAAATCCTTATACTCACTTATAAGGCATTGCATGGTTTAGCTCCATCCTACCTTTCTGCTCTCTTGCAGCCTTATGTTCCTCCACGCTCACTTAGGTCCTCAGATTCTGCTCTTCTGTCTGTTCCAAAGTTTAGGCTGTCCACTATTGGTGGCAGGTCCTTCAGTGTTTCTGCCCCTACCCTTTGGAATGCCTTGCCTCTCTCTCTTAGACTATCTCCCTCTCTTCCTGTGTTTAAAACTAACCTAATCTTTTCTCTACCACTTTTCATTCACTTTAACCCCCCCCTTCCCATTGTTTTGCTTTATTTATTTTTTTTCCACTGATTGTAAAGTGTTATTGGGTCTGTGAAGGCGCTATATAAGTGTACCGTATTATTATTATTATTATTTACATCATTTAATGATGTTTTGTTCAGTTTTAATAATCATTAATTGATACTCTCACTGTAAACCACAGGAACATCCTGCTGATGCAGAGCTGTAATTCATCAATATGTAATTATATAATCACAGTTATGTTGAAATATTATAGTAAAATAATAAGAAATCTAACGGGAGATGAGATCCACTTTGTGGATTAACAGATTGAGTAAAGAACCAGCACCAGAATGGTCTCCAGGTTCTAAAGGAAAACAACAGACACCCTCACGTCAACAACAGCTTTCTCTCAATCTCCTCCTACGAGAGGCAGAATCTGACGCTACAAACATGTTTGTTTTCAAAGCTGGAAAGTGAGGAAGATAAACAGATTTAATTCAAAAGACCATCCTTCATACTCTACATCCTCTCTGCACAAAAGACAGGTTAACCTCTGAGAATCGCCTTCGAACAGCCTCTCGCAAATGTGTAACAGCGCTGAGCGTCTGTTGCGCTCCTTGGGAGATCAAGCGATGGCAAATGTTTTGTTTTGTAGCTGATGGTCAGATCAGAGGCAATGCAGAAAAGATATTTTACACAGCAAAGGTGATATGTCTGGCCAAACATTAGTCTATTCTCTTTTTATTTCTCAGAGAAAGCTTCACTGTTCTCGTATTGATCTTTTTTTCCAGAAGAACCCACAAGTCATAGAAATATCTGACAAAATAGAAACATACAGATACCAATCAGAGAACACTGGTACAGGTTAACGGGACTGGGCAGGTTTTTGATTTATAACCATGGAAAGTACATCTCCCAACATCTCTGCGTGAGAGTTTTCCTGGACAGGACAGTGGTGCTACACCTACTTCCTGCTCTTCTCACTCATTCAGGAGACCTATTCTACAGTCTTCTCACCCAGACTTGGCACTTTACTGTTCTAAATTCATAGTGCATTGAAGGACATACAAATCCAGAGCTTGTCCTCTGAGAATCATCACTTTTTGTGTCTTTTTGTTCTTTTTTTGTTCATTTTTAAAATTTTCAAAACCATGTTACGGTTGCCAGAATATCTTCTCCTACACGCAGCTCTGTCCTCTTCAAGTATCAGTGAGTCATTGGCACTCTCTTGACGATTGTTGTTGTCCATTATGTCCTTGATTGAATGGACATGAGCATTAGTATTGGAGCAACAATCCTGTGGCTAGGAGGAAAATATATTGCTGCTGTCACTGTGGCCATAGAGGTCAGCTAGCTTCTTAAAACGTGGCCCCCAGTCGCTCAGGTAGTCGTAGCTTTGCTCCGAGTCCGTGCTCAGTGACTCCAGCGAGCTGAGTGATTCGGCCACCGAGCCGCTGCCCTCAAAGGCGTACGTTTGCAGAGAGTCATAAGGGGGTGCTGAAGGGTCCACATCTGCATCCTTCAGCCGGTCCCATATAAACTCCCGGAAAATGCCGTTGTCTGGAGTGATCTTGTAGGGTGGTGGGCGCGAGCAGTACAGCGTGGGCACCTCGGGTGTGACATCCCGCCGGGCTTTGCTGTCTCGAGCCACGTTGAGGTTGCGCAGGGCAACCATATCAAAGGCTTCCGTGTCCTCCTCACCGCCACCTTCATCATCATAGCGGACAATGTTCTCTCGCACATCACGATCTTCATCCAGGATCAGTGGCTCCTTCTTCCGCCTCCGCACCGTTACAATCAGCAGAACCAGCACTGCACACAAACAAGAAACAACTGTTAGAAACGATTCAAAGCAAACCATGTTTCTCCAAAATGTTAACTGTACAGGAGATTGCATTTTGGTCACTCCTACTTGCTACACCTCCACCTTGCTTGTGTATAGCTAGAGACCATAGCTCATCTGTTGGGCATGTCTGCCCTAGCCCTTCTTTTGGGGTTAGATTTTGACCACTTGGCTGTAAATATTTGGGTCATGGACCATGCCAACAACTCCATTATTCCTAATACACTTACCTCACTCATGTTAGTATCACTAACACACTAAGAATGGTCCATCAATCAAATTATTTCTGGTTAGTGAATATCTCTGGGGTTGTAGGGCAACAGATGAGATTTGGTCTGTAATTAAAACCTACAAAGAGGATCTACGCTGTATATTTCTGTAGTGTAGATACAAGGAAGGTGCTTATAAAACATTGCTTATAACTAAATTAGTGTGGGTCCTTTATATGCTGGGTGGTATAACCAAAATTATATATTATGGTATTTTTCAAAATTATATCGGTTTCACAGTATTTGAGGTTTTTTTCATGCCTGACATGGTTACCGCATTGATTGCAAGAAAAACTACTGCAGTAGAGTGGTTAAGAGCACCCTATTCCACTGTCATGAGAATTGTACATTGTACAAAAAAAAAATTTCCAATTGCCAGTTGTCATTGTTTATATTATGAATGGTCAAGCTCAGATATGGTGGCCTTTTAGGTGGCATGTAGTCACTTCTGCTTGTATCTTCCCTCTGTGTTTGTGGTACAACTTGGGGAATCGCTATTTCGCTAAAGTATTTCCAACTTAGGATGTCATTTCTGGAATCACTGGTATACTGCCCAGCACTAGTCCTTTTGTTGGGTAGGTTTTGGTAGTCCAATAAGTTTAATTTTCTTTTTTGCTAAATATAGCGTGGGAGCCACATGGGTTTTATGTGTAGTTTATATTTCAGCAACCGCTTAGACCACTAGGGGCAGCACTAGCTAAAGGATTACAAAAGGTTACAGGATAGGAAGTGTCTCATGCAGGGGCCTAGCACCAAATTCTGGGTCCTATGCACAAGCAGTGCCCAGGGCCCCCCACCCATTATTAAATATTATTTCCAGTTTCAGTTTTAATTGATTATTGTTTGAGCATAAAGACATTTTCTATACACAGAGTAACAAATTTCAAAAATCACCAGAATGCTGTAAGTCGTAATTGTAGAACTGAGGCTGTTCTAGCAAACTTACTCTATATGGACAAAGTATTGGGACAACTGCTCATTCAGTGCTTTATCTAATAAAAAAAAAGAGTTTATTCTGCTTTTGTTGGAGAAACTGTGCCTCCTTTGTTAGTTACTAGATTGTTAATGAGGCCATAACATTGGATGAGCACTACCCCAGCTCATCCACAACTCCACCAACTCATCCCAAAAGTACTGGATGGAGCAGAGAACACAAATCCACTGCTCCACTGCTGTGCCCTCTACCCCACGTCTGGCATTTGGCATTGTGCCAACAGGTTCATGTTTATCTGCCCCAGAGGGGCAGTACTTCTCTAATTATACAAACTGTGTGTGCATTTGTACATCTGTGTCAGTGATGGGTGCAAGTAGCTGAATGCATCCATTAGATTGGGTGTCCACATACATTTGGACACATAGTGTCGTTTGCTGGCTGTTGTCTAGTTGTCATAATGAAGCTGATTTTCTTTGCCTAGGAGACTTACTGTATCTCCGGAGACCAATACTGATTTTTGGGATTGTCATATAAATCAGGCTAAAAAGGTATTTCATTCTCTGTAGGAAAGTGCAGCTATAACAGATCATTAGAGTTTAGTCACAACAACATCAGTACATAATAACAATGAGTAATGAAAGACATTTCATTCATACCATAATCTGATATTCAATTTCATTTTTTCTGAATTAATCAGAAAATTGTATGACAATAAAACATTAAAACTGGGGATGCACTGAATATTTGGCAACCAAAATGGAAAATACTGAATAATTTATACCGAACACTGATGTTTTTAATGACACGGTTACCTTTTTCTAATTCCGTAAACATGAACCAGAGTGTAAGTTTACTGCAGTAAAGTTAGTTTAATGTTGGTTTAACATTCAAAATTGTGCTTTTCCTCACTAGCAAAACAGATTCACCAGCACAGTTACAGTTTGGTGGTGAAATGGGAAACAACAAACTACAATCACAACCTTTACTAAACTACACTTATGATGAAGCCAGAATACAGCCGCTTAGCTTTACGTTTGTGCTCTGGCAGCTGCACTGTTAGGGACCGTCTCACAATTACCAGAAGAATTGTGAAGTGTTTCAGTGTCTGTAGCCAATGACACTCACATTAAACACACAAAACATCCATGTGACTTACATCATTCATTTTAGACATTTTCATCATTTTGTTTCATGTTTTTAATTAAATATTAGTAATATAATACATGCATCTTCATACATATTCATATATTATTGTCTTGTTTTATACACAAATATAAAATAATAATCAATCAATATCAAATCATTATCAATAATCAAACTCATATTATTAAACCTAATGATGTCAGACCAACTTATTAAAATACAGACATTAATTCCTGACCAACTACAAGACTTATTTTAGGAAATAGTTTAGTTATTAATTTTATAATCATTTAATAATACACAGTAAATATGCCAATGTTAAATCAAAACTATTAGAGTTAAATTAACACTGAGAGTGTTACATTTTGACACCCTCAGTGTTAATTTAACTCTAATAGTGTTGATTTAACACTGGCATATTTACTGTGTATGTTTTTTGGCCAAGAATGTTCATTTCAGTGCATCCCTACTTAAAATATTAAATATAATTACCCTCTCTAAATCTTCTATCAGCTGTACCTTTTTAGCCTCTGAACCTTTTAAAAAACAAATCTCATGGCATGTTTATGACTCCGAGATAAAGCCAAGAGTAAGCAGAGAATCAGCGAGTGCAGGTCAGATGTTATCTCCACCATATTTATGACACTGAGCTGAAATACGTTCCCACTGCACAACAGAACATTTCTATTATTCCCAGACTAGAATGCCATGTAGCACTTATAAGATAACTGGGATTATCTCTGCAGTTCAATTAAGCCAGATCAGGTACATTAGCTTTATCTATATACTCATCAGACTGGGCTGTAGTGCCGTTAGCAGCCTGGCTGACAGATCTGGAGTAAGAGGTGTTTTATCACAGACAGAGAGTCTGTTAAGGGGTTACACTCTGATTTAATCACCTACCTGCGCGCTACAGTCGATTACGGTAAACAGCTGCACGCTGACTCATCCTCACAAGCACGCAAGGACAATGTACCTGTGAAGGCTTCATTAGCATAAAAGGGCTGTATATTCAGCTCTATGTTCATCAAAAATATGAAGAGCTCATTTGCGAAAAGCAGATCTCCATTTTTGTCATTTTTCAGTTTCTGATAAATCTGAAAAGGGCTACAGCTCTTTACATCCTGTGCAACTTTCAAGAAGGCTGGACCAAAAGAAATGTCCAAAAAGATGCCTGGTTCCACTGACTTCCACTAAAAGCAAAGTACATTTATAATTTTGAAGGACATTGGTTTATGTTCCTCAGTATGAAGAGCATGGTTTTGTCTAAATAATGCTATAAATGGTGTGAGCTAGTGGTGTAAAACATTTACATTTACATTAGAGGCATTTAGCAGATGCTCTTATCCAGGGTGACTTACAAAAGTGCTTTGCTGTTTACCAATGAAGGATCCTTAGCTAATTAGTGTAGGATAGAATCCAGAAGATACCTCAAGCTTAGATGCCAAATAAAGAAGTCAGTATGGATGCCTAGATACACAATACTTATTCAACATATATAGATGCTAAGATACACAATCAGGGTCATCTCTACATTAGGGGCAGGTGGGGCACAGCCCCACCAGATGTCGCTGTGGAGCAGTGGGTAACATAATAATTTTGTTTAACATTATTTTATTTAAATATTATTTTCTAACATGTTGTGTATTTGACTTATGAAAATGGCACATACATTAAAAATATTCCTGTACGTGTTGCGTAAGGTCAGTACTTTCAGCAGTCTTCATTTAGTTACTGGGTATGGGGCCAGCCCATCAGTGTCCATTCAAGCAAGTGAGCAGTAGAAAACTCTGTGTGTATGTGCGCTTTCAATGATGAGCTTTGGGGCACTCTTATGCTGACCCCATGCTGGGAGCAGCCAATAAAAATTAAAAATTTGCATATATGAGCTTATGTGAATATTGTTTATGATATCAGTGTTGCTACACAGCTTGTCACTCAAAAAAAAAAAGATAAGAACTCTTGGAAGAGATGGGTAGACAGGCCAGGGAAGGGGAAGTATGTTCCACCATTTAGGTGTGAGGGCAGAAAAAAGTCTGGATGCTTGTCTTCCATGCTTCTTGTAGGATGGAGGGTCAAGCTGTGCTTGAAGCTCGAAGAGCTCTTGTAGCAGATCGAGTTTTGACCATTGACATTAAGTATGGAGATCCATTCTTGGCTTTGTAAGCCAACATCAAAGTTTTGAGTCTGATACAGGCAGCTACAGGCAGCCAATGGAGTTACATGACTGTATTTCAGAACAATGAAGACTAGTCATGCCTCTGTATTCTGGATCCATTGCAGAGGCCTAATATCATGTATAGGGAGACCAGCCAGATGGGAGTTGCAGTAGTTAAGTTGAGAAATGATGAGAGACTGAACAAGTACCCGTGTAGCCTCTTTGTAGAGAAAAGGTCAAATTCTCTGGATGTTGTGAATGAGAAATCTGCATGACCGTGTCAGGTTTGCAACATGAGTTGAAAACAATAGTCATGTTTACACTATACATCCATAATTACACCAAGGATTTGTGCTTCTGCAGATGTAGTGACCATTGAGTTCTCAAGGGTGATGGCAAGAACATGATGAAGACCAGTGGTTTGGGGATGTACAGTAGTTCTGTCTTGCTAGGGTTGAGTTTTAGGAGATCATCCATGATGAGACATCAGAGAGACATGCCAAGATATGAGTATATACCTGGGTGTCAGAAGGGAGGAAGGAAAGGATGAGTTGAGTGTCATCAGCATAGCAGTGGTATAAGAACCCATGAGAGGTTATTACTTCACCAAGAAAGCGGGTGTAGAGTGAGAAAAGAAGAGGACCCAGCACTGAGCCTTGTGGAAGACAGGTGGAGAGTCTGGTTGGAGCAGATGTGGCCCCCTGCCATGTTACCTGATAAGATTGCTCCTGCAGGTATGATGCAAAACAGTGCCATGCAGAGCTGGTGATTCCCAGACTGGAGAGGATGGACAGGAGAATCTTATGGTCGACTGTATCAAAGGCTGCAGAGAGGTCAAGGAGAATCAAAACTGATAAAAGCTTGGCAGATCTTGCAGCACAAAGCTTCTCTGTGGCAGCAATGTGAATAAAACATTGATACACTTCAGTATCACAATGTTTTGTGATATCTAAAAAAGTATGGATGGATGTTTAATAAATGTTTTATATGTAAAGATTGGTGCATAAGTTGTGTTTAAACTCCTTATTACATGGCAGGGCTGTAATCTATCTTAAGCCATTAGACTCTTCCAATCTAACAGAAACCAGAAGTGTAAGGATGCACCATTGACAGTTTTCCTAAAATTCTATTACAAACATTAAAAAACAAACTTTACAATATTAAAATATATTTGGAGTCAACCATGGTCTGGTTGTTAGGGTCCCAAAAGTTTGCCGGGGCAATGTCCGGGCAGGACGTGACTGAACTGTGATTGAGCAAACACCTAACCACCAACTGCGCCCCAATGATTGTGCACATTCATATCAAACTATACTATATTGTAGCTGCTGTATCATGATACATATGTTGACAGGCAATAGTTTGAGTGCATCATAATATATGTCATAATGTTTTGGCTCATTTGTGTACATATACTGTATAAAACTATATTCAGTCATAACTGTATCAATTGCATATTCTAAAAAGGTCAAAATAGTATCTAAATGGTAATTTGTAGGTCCTGTATTACTATATTTGTGAGGACATTGCACTGAATCTTAACCTCTGACAGGCAATCTTTCTGCTTTTGTCTACACTTCTACAGCATTATATCTGTATTTCTATCATTACAAGGACAACTGGTCCCTAAAAAGAGATAAATACAAGGCCAAACACACATCATTATTATGCTTCTGGTCATCATAACATACACAACCAAACCCACACTTAAGCTTTAGTCTTAGTTCTGCAGAGATTTAAGCCTGTGGAGGCTGTTGTGTCTCTTCTATATGTCCTGTCATGCTTGTGTGTAGTTAAACCAGCAGCGATAAACACACACTTGCCATCACTGAGATTTAGAGGAGGAAATGCGCTGTAAATATGAGGCTCTAGCGGTCACCCTGCCTTCCCCCGCGCAGGCTTAGCCTGTGCCGGCCAGCACTAAATCCTGTTTATGAGTCCAGCATATGCCTACTGTATCACTGAAATAAGGCGGGATTATACATCAGTCAAAAAAAACACCAGCCTGCCCCGAAAGCAGCGGTCATGAACGCGATCTACAGTGATAAACAGTGGCCAGAGATGATACCACTCTGCTATAAACAGAAGCACAGTGTGTGTGATTAAAGTAGAAGGCTGTACATTAGCTTCCTTTTTTTAAAGAGCTCGTCTATAAACAGCTGACACAATAAAACATGATAAACAGATGAGCTGGGCTATCAGCCTCAAGGCCAAATGTACGAAGCCTTTGTTTTGGCTGCTAACGAGATTTCAGGTTGTGTGTGGAGTCATGGATGACTTAATAGAATTAAAACGTTGTTTGTGGTGTTAAAACTGCATAAATTCACAACCGAAATGGATAAATTTTGCTGGGTTCAGACTGCAAGCAAATTGGATTTGTTTCACAAATCAGATCTTATGAGTCCACACTCTTATTTGCAAGGTAAATATAAACTATGAGCTATAGAACAACATTAGAGCTCCCCCTAGTGTCAATGTCATGACTCTACAGGCAGCCTCTTCAGTGTAGCTGCTGTAGAGCAATGTTAGGGCTCCCCCTAGTGCCAGTATCACCAGTCTACAGGCAGCATTATCAGTGTAGCTGCTGTAGAACAATGTTAGAGCTCCCCCTAGTGTCGGTATCACCAGTCTACAGGCAGTCTTATCAGTGTAGCTGCTGTAGGTCAACATTAGAGCTCCCCCTAGTGTCAGTATCACCATTCTACAGGCAGACTTATCAGTGTAGCTGCTGTAGAACAATGTTAGAGCTCCCCCTAGTGTCGGTATCACCAGTCTACAGACAGTGTTATCAGTGTAGCTGCTGTAGAAGATTGA
>BRDA01013257.1:82243-93014 GCA_036984385.1 Crenuchus spilurus | reverse complement strand
CCACTAATGAGTATTCCAGGTAACGAGTCCAGATCTCGGAATATTTTTGTTCCAGGTAACGAATAAAATTCCAAGTAACGAGTACCGTAAATTAGTTCAAGTATGCCAACCACTAGGGTCGCAGTGGTCGTAGCATCCCCTAGATGCTAGCGTAGAAGAAGAGGTCAGTCATTACCTTTGACCGCTGTCCAGTGAAAGTGAAAGTGCTAGTGAAAGCGACGCAAAGACAGCAAAAGGTAGTGAACAAGAAAGTTAGATAAATTTTACTTTTACTTTTCATATGATAAGTGTAACCATGCCATATACGTACGCACGACCTCAGTTTTACATGTATTCTTATGGGGAAAATGCATCCAGCTAACGAGCAAACCAGCTAACGAGCTCAGCTCCTGCACGAATTAAA
The DNA here is from genome assembly GCA_036984385.1 of Crenuchus spilurus. NCBI lineage: Eukaryota > Metazoa > Chordata > Actinopteri > Characiformes > Crenuchidae > Crenuchus > Crenuchus spilurus. The sequence goes on along the minus strand of BRDA01013257.1, from coordinate 92,611 downwards.
CTCGTAAGTAGGGTCACCACTGTATATATATTTCATGGCAGTTTGTACCCAAAAGAACAAAGGTGTATTTTACATGGAGTATAGATGAATGTTATGAGTGCAGTCTTGAGCCCTTCCAACAGTATTTTCACCACAGTTTAACTTATATAACACTTCTCTCCAACACTTACAGCAATCAGCAAAATACAAACAATAAAGTCAGCACAGTTTCACAGCCAGAGGTAGTCCATGGTCTACAGTCACCTTACTTTGTCCAGTAAAGAGTCATTATCTGTGTGTGAGAAGATCTCTCAGGAAGTCTAGTAGCTACAATGTAGCATGAATTTGATTTAAGTTATTTTAGTGCTTTGCCTTCTTTGGTGTTGGCTACCTTTATTGTCCCGGAGGGTGAAGTTGAGGTTCCCAGCAGCCTCTGCAGTCAGAGAGAAGAAGAAGCGATGGCCGCTGGGGGGCTCGTCTTTATCCACTGCACTTATGGTCTCAATGACCTGCAGGAGAGAGTGATGGTTGATCACTGGAAACACCACAAACAAACAGGCAAACAAATAACACCCCCAGCTGTTTGTGCTAGTGTTGTAGTAATATAAGCAGTCTTGGTCTCGTCTCAGTCTCAACCTCATTTAGACTCGGTCTCAGGTGAAGTGGACTTGGAAATTATTGCAAGATCAGTGAACCCTAATGCTCAGTCTTGGTCTCAGTCTTGTCTCAGTCTTAGCTACTACTGGTCTCAGTCTTGTCTCAGTCTCAACCAGCCTCTGTCTCAGTCATTCTTGGTCTCAGTCTGGTCTCAGTCTCAGTCTGTTTTGGTCTCAGTCTTGTCTTAGTCTCAGTCACTCATGGTCTCAGTCTTGTCTCCGTTTCAGCCACTCTTGGTCTCAGTCTTGTCTCAGTTTCAGTCACTCTGTCTCAGTCTTGTCTCAGTCTCAGTCACTCGGTCTCAGTCACTCTTGGTCTCAGTCTCAGTCACTCTTGGTCTCAGTCTTGTCTCAGTCTCAGTCACTCGCTCTGTCTTGTCTCAGTCTCACTCACTCGGTCTCAGTCTTGTCTCAGTATTGTCTCAGTCTCAGACACTCTTGGTCTCAGTCTTGTCTCAGTATTGTCTCAGTCTCAGACACTCTTGGTCTCAGTCTTGTCTCAGTTTCAGTCACTCTTGGTCTGAGTCAGAATGATATTTTAACACAAGCATCTTGTAGAGGAATACAAAACCATTTGCATATACTGCCATCAGTACACTGGCTCTGCTTTGGCAGAGGAACAAATTTCAAATTAATTTCTAAATCTAATCAAAGCGATCATGAAGCAGATCAAGAACATCACTGCGCTGCCCATGATTGGCAATGCTTAGACAGTATCCCAGGGATTTAGTGAAAGCAGAGGGCCATCCTGAGCTAATGCTGCAGTGAAGCCCCTCCAAAGCAGAGAAAAGTGCTGTGTTTTAGAGATGATTATCAGAGCCTGCCCATCAGGTGGTGCACTAAGAAGATTCCCCTGACACACTGTTTGTAGCCTAATCTGCAGGCTTTGGCTGGGTTAAATACTGAGTGCCTGGCTCTACCCTTGTGTCAAGCTGCCGTCAGCACAATCTCAATCTGCCTGAAAATCTCCTAAACCCGACGGCCAGGAGCGTCCATCAGCGGCCACCACCAAGCAGCCTCATCCCCGATTATTCTTTTTATAAACTTCTCGATCACGTAGAAGTATTCACCGCTTCATTCATCCGCTCAGCAGCTCGGCTTCATCCCCTCTCACACATTAACTGATTATTTGGCATGAGCGGCCGTGAGGGGTTTATCTTTTTAATCTGTAAATATTTTTGGAGCGTAAAAAGTGTCACGTCGCCCCCAGCTAAGCTCCCTCATGCTGTTCAGGATGTTCTTTTACCACCGAGCTTCAGATTACACTGAAATATCAGCCAGATCAACCACTCTTACTTAGTCTGCGGTCTAACTGTTGATGTGGTAAATTAAACTGTAATGTATTGATCAGAGAGTGCCAATTCACCAGCTTTGGAATGTTGGAATATTAGATATCAGATCAGATCTCTATTTTATATATAAAGTCTAATGCAAAAGTATGAGCAATACTGATTAATTGACATATAAATGAAAGGAAGTACATATACTGAACACTTATTTTACTGAATTCATCTTACATGAGAAAAAATCTAAATGTCTCAAATAAAATTAATTTTAAAAAATGTAAAAAAAAATGTTAATTTAAATTTAAATTCAACTTTAAAACGTTTATTTAAATTTAAATGTAAAAAGTTGTGGCCCATTAAATATATATTAGTTTTTTTCCCCTAATTTGATAAATTCAGAAAATAGACACTAAATAGTGTGGAAACAATATTTACCATTTTTCACCATAATGGAAGTGAAAATTTCAATATGGAATTATATGACAACTGATTGTGGTCAAAACCAATATCACACCAATAATTTAAACTAATCTAATGTAAATAAAAATATATATTATACAAGTAACACTACATTGTGGCCATCAGTAGCCATTACAGGGACTCAATTGTGACCAATTGAGGAGGCTGTAGGTTCTAATAGAAGGAAAATTCCACCACTGTACAAACTAAACATAGGACACAAAATTATCAGCTGGAATTTTCAGCCATAATTTCAGTATGAACCCAATAACAATACTATAGTTTTTACATTTGTATCATCAGACAATATATCAGCTGCTGATATATCGTGCATCCATATTTTCTTTGAAATTTTCATCACTATTTTCACTTAGAAATCACTGAAACATGTAACGATTGCAGTGTAGAAGATTACCCTTAAATCTCTGCCTGAAGAACATGTTCTACATCTTCTGTTATCACCAAAGTGTCTTTTCTATGAACAGAAAGCAGCTGTCTAGGACTCCAGCTTAGCCATGCAGTTACTTACTGAAGGTAGACAAATGAAATCCATTCTCACCAGCAGGTACCATCATCGTATATTGATTATCTAATACAGCTTAACACTCAGAGGTTAATTACAATTACACTGTTATCACGAAATGAAAATCATAATGAAATATCTCCTCTTCTGGCCTGGATTGATGGCAGACTAGTCTGAAATTATCAGCTTGTTTCTATTCACTATGAAAAGTAATTAAAGTAATGTTTAAGGTGTAAAAACTGCTGGGCTGTTGTTTCTACCTAAATCCTGGGTTAGTGACACTGTCACACTATCGACCCAGCCAGTGGGTCAAATTTCAGCATAAATGAATAGCTGATGAGACAATACAATACTTTAGATAATACTTTAGACAATACTTTCTAGCAAATGGAACCAATAAAACAGTGTTTCAAGGGGGCCCAGCAGGCTAAGACGCTGACATTATGATCAGAGGATCGCAAGTTTGAATCCCGGTCATGCTGTTTGCCATCAACAGCTGGAGCCCCAGAGAGCAAAATTGGCAGTGCTCTCTCTCTCTCTCTATCACTCTCACATTGCAATGTCCGCTGGCTCAGGCATCTACTGATTTGTCCATTCGGATGCTGGGAATTCTGCACTTTCCTCTGAGCGCGTTGGATCCCCAGTGATGGTGTTTGAAAAGAGGCGGTGGCCGCATCACATGCAACGGAGGAAGCATGTGCTTGTCTTCACCCTCCTAGAATCATGGACATTGCAAAGTGATGGGGAGAGACCCCTAATGGATGAGATGGGTTAACTGGCTACTAACACTACATTGGGAAGGGGTTAAAATTGGCAAAAATTAAAAAACAAAACAAAACAGTGTTTCAAGTATAACTATATTATGAACGGCAACTGATGTAAACTGATAGGTTTAGCAAATTTGAGCTTAATTAGCTTAGCTATATTGTTTATTTCTCCTAAAAAAGGAAATATTATCTAAAATAAAGCAAAGAAACAAACACATTTGACAGTTACCCAAAAAAGTGCTTAAAAACAACCCAGTGCTGAGTTAGAGTAAAAGTATATTTGGGTTAGTGTTGGGTTAGTGGGTTAGTGTCTGCGTGGGTTTCCTCCGGGGACTCCGGTTTCTTCCCACAGTCCAAAAACATGGAGGTCAGGTGGATTGGGTACTCTAAATTGTCCGCAAGTGTGTGTGTGCGTGCATATGTGTACACCCAGTGATAGATTGGCGCCCTGTCCTGGGCTTGGTTGAATAGTGTAATGCCCTGCCCTGCGCCCAGTGAGGAGGCAGGGGACTAACCACGACCCTGATAAAGATTAAGCGGGTGTGATAATGAATGAATGAATGGCTTCTATTATATTGATCCATCATGAGTAAACAGTAAATCTGCCAGTGTTAAATCAACACTATTAGAGTTAAATTAACACTGAGAGTGTTACATTTTGACACCCTCAGTGTTAATTTAACTCTAATAGTGTTGATTTAACACTGGCAGATTTACTTATAGTGCTATATTTGGGTAAGTGTTCTGACCCAGGCTGTTGGGTTATTCATAACCCAGCAATGCTGGTTCAGTTTAACCCAACATGTTTTATTACACATTGACCCAGCACTGCGTAAGAGTAATACTATATTTGGAGAAATGTTCTGACCCAGACTGTTGGGTTATTTAAAAGAAAACTGGGTTCATTTAGCCCAGCATGTTTTCTGTTACACAGAAGCCCAAATTGTTTTAATTAAAAGTTTGAGTTAAGATAAGTTACCTCCACCTCTTAGAATAAAGATGCCACAGATGCCATAGAACATGTTTTCATTCCCTAAAGAACCCTTGGAACATAATGTTCAGGCTTTTTGAAGAGGGTAGGTGAGCTGGATAGAGCAGCACATGAGGAAATATGTCTGATTGAGTTTGTTCCAGTAGCTGGAGGGGATGGAGGATATCTAGGGTGCCGGCAAGGCTCACAGTAAGTGAAAGGGAACTCTTTTATACAAAACAGAGGCCACATGCTGCGCCGCACTGCCTGACCACATCAGCGAGGTACAAAAGAGACCAGACTGGGCACTGGGATCCTCATAGCGATAACATTAACAACAGCACACTCATTTCAGCATCGTTTCATCTCGTTAAATCGCCCGTAACCGTGATAATTCTCTACAAATCATTCAAAGATCATTGCCTCCATTCGCACAGAGACACTGTGAAAGGCTAAATGCTAACAGCAATATTGAGAACAAAAAGGGCAGCTGAAGGAGACTGGGCTAGGAGTGCTGTGAGCTGGAAATGGAAGGTGCAGACAAGCACCTGGTGTGACCCCATTAGAGGAACTTGTAGGGTGGGGTTTGGGGACTTTTTTTACAACTAGCCATCTGTTTTAGCATCCAGCATCTAGGGGTTTCTCCATCTCAGCGATATCATCGCCATCCAGTAAAAGAGGATAAAAACCTGTCTGCTTTGATAAGTGAGAGCAGCTTGTGGGTTGTGTTCACAACAATATGGAGCACTTCTTACTGCAGACAATTTGATGGAGTTCATTCAAATTCAAGAGCTTTACACAATCTCTTCCAGAGCGCCGGGCTTCACCATGTGGCAGGTGTGTGTCGCTCCAAATATATAAATGCGTGGATGACATGTATCATAACAGTGATGGGAAAAACACACCCAAGGGCTGTCTGAGATAGGAAAAGTCATTTACATTCTGAAATATGATAATATAAGTGAATGTGATCGTCTCTATTTGTACGTGTCGTCGTCTCTCATCTCAAAGTTCTACATCAAAACAACCTGAAAGTGTGCAATTATCATAACACTGCTGCACCTTACTGCTGAGGCTTCAGTTCAGATATCAATGACAGTCTTCTGTCCCTCTGTCTGTCTAACTGTCCATTCATCCATCCATCCAAACATACATACATACATTCATCTAATCATCCATCTACCAATCCAACCATTCACCCATCCATCCATCCATCTAATCATTCATCTTCCAATCCACCCATATATACAACAATCCATCCATCTACCAATCCATCCATCCATCCATGTAAACATCCATCTACCAATCCATCCATCTAATCATCCATCGATCTACCAATCCATCCATCTAATCATCCATCTACCAATCTAACCATCCATCCATCTACCAATCCATCAATCCATCTAATCATTCATCTTCCAATCCATCCATCCATCCATCTAAACATCCATCTACCAATCCATCCATCTAATCATCCATCTACCAATCCATCCATCTAATCATCCATCGATCTACCAATCCATCCATCTAATCATCCATCTACCAATCTAACCATCCATCCATCTACCAATCCATCAATCCATCTAATCATTCATCTTCCAATCCATTCATACATACAACAATACATCCATCTACCAATCCATCCATCCATCAATTTAAACATCCATCTACCAATCCATCCATCCAAAAACCATGAAAAAGTTCAGAATTTAATTCAAGAAGGTAAACTCCTATTTTATATTCATTAGATGTAAAGAGACAAATTTCAAGCCTTTTGTTGTTTTATTGTTGATCAGTTTGTCTTATAGCTCATGAAAATCTGAAATCCAGAATCTCAATTTTTTTATATTTCCATTTGAGTAAATTACTATTCAAACAGTATCAACATTAAAACAACAACAAAAAACTGAAATATGTAATTTTATGTGTAATGAACATAAATCTGACAATTAAATTTTTGTATTAAATTATGAATTGAACTTTTGTTCTAATTTTTGGATATTTTTAAAACATCAACAACTACTGTAAAATCAGACCAGCTTTTTAAGCTTTAAAAATTTTTCAATAACTTTATTATTTTTTAATTAATTTATAAAATAACTGGTCACAGTGGATGACTGATATTCATAGGCACCAAAATGACCTCACACTAGTACTTGTAGAGATATTACAACTGTGCATCCAAAGGGGAGCGTGGTCAAAGCCGGCTGTACAAGCAGAGGGAAATGAAGCGCTTATGAAAACATGCTGTGGCTTTCAGCATCACTTCAGCAGAAGAGTTCCACTGGGTCCCAGACACATGGCAAAGTCATCCAGCTTTTAATACAAGAGCAATCTGGGAAAGTTAAAAGAGATGGTGGCCTGGGAAGGCCAAGAAAGCACAGACAAGGGTCTGGAGGGACTTCAGTAATGCTGTCCTGCTTCAGAGAAAGTGCCACCAGCACTACCATCACACTTCACACATTTCTTTCTGACACTGCTAGTCAGGCAGACGGGGGCCTAATACCACAAACAATGATCTTCCTACCAGGACTCATCTCCTGACCCCCAGCAGCCTCACAGCTATAATGGTAGACATGAGTATTTTATAGACTGGTATTGTAACCATTTCAACCACAAATCAGTCCAATTCCATCCTGTTCTGACGGACTCTAAGAAGCTAAGATGTGTTTGGGGTTAGGTTCTCATATGGACAACTTACTCACAAAACTTTGTTTTATAAAGTTTCCCACAAAAGTTGGATCCAGAATGGCAACGCAAAACATACATTTTAAATTAAGCAAAAATAATGAGATATAACATGAGATATTGGCACGATCCCATTAGTGCAGTGAATCACACACACACACACACACACACACACACACACACACACACACACACTAGTGATCACACTAGGATGTGGGAATTTGTGCCTGAAGTGGTGGGCAGCCCTTATCCACCGGCGCCCGGGGAGCAGTTAGGGGGTTAGGTGCCTTGCTCAAGGGCATTTCAGTCATGTCCTGTCTGGAGATCAAACTGGTGACCTTCTGGTCACAAGACCAGATCCTTATCACTAGGCCATGGCTGCCAAAAATAATGAGGTTCACCACTCCTGGAAGCACTGCAATACCGGGTTGATGCGTGGAGTGGGCGGAGCAAGCTCCTGTCCCGCCTCCCTGTTCAAAAAATCAATTGAGTATGCAGCCCTCATATAGAGGATGTATCAGATATTAAACTGATAAGAACAGATACTACACTTGATCTTAGCCAAAAGGCAGAGAAACGATTCTCTGCTTGAAGAGTGTATCATATTCATCTTTAAACTTGAGTAAAATGAAGAGTTTGCAAAAACTAATATCCTCCAAATGAGTAAATTTACAGGAGAAGGAAAAACGTCCTTTGCTTTTAATAGAAGTCAATGGAACCAGATGGTTCTCTAAGTAATTTTGGGTCATTTCGTTTGGCTCAGTCTTCATTAAATTTACACACAATGTTCATAGAAACAGACATTTTCAAATTATGCCAGAAAATGAAAAATAAACAAAAACGGAGGTACTGGGATTTGCTACTGAATTGTTCAAATGTAACACAAATATAACACTGAAATGATACACTACAACGGACAACAGAAGAGCAATTGTGTTCTTGAGTTTGGCAACGACAGCAAAGCCACACTCTCTGGCCACACTCCCTCTACAAACCAATTTCATGCCACAGTTACCTCCGGCCATATTTGCATAGCTGTAAAGCTTTTTCCCCACCAGTGCCCACTGCTTTGATCCCCTGATTAGAGTGACCTGCCACAGAAATCCGCTTGAAGCCTTTATTTACTCACGATTCTGCACAGATCTATGCTCTCCAGCCTCAAAAGCTCTCTAATACAGTCCAGCTATGGAAATCCTCAGTAAAAATGCAGCTAGAAGATGTCAGTCTAGCAGACAAAACTTCCCTTCTTGACAAGATCCTTTTTGGCAAGTTGGTTTTCTGGTAAAGAGTGTGGTCAGGAGTTCAAAAGTAAAGCCTGTCTGACCAGCACGTCAACAGAAGATCCCACTTGCGCCTTTATTCTTCATGTTACGCTCCTGCACACTCAACTTCCTGAGGCCTCAAACTGCCAACTGAACAAAAAGCACTAATTAAGTGAACTTCATTCTCAGTGCACTGGGTTACCACCATCATCTTTTCACCAACAGCAGAACCAAGAGAGAATTTCTGATGTTCTCGAATTCTTCATTTTACTGTTTGCGAGCTCAGACAAAGACACAAAGCTGGACCAAACCAATTCCCAGCTCTCACTCCAAGCTCAACCAAACAGAAGATCTCTAATTTTAGACACATTATGAGAAGAAACCAATTAGAAAAGCCAATTATGCAAGAACAGATGAAGGTAAAAGAGGAGGAGCAAAAAGACAGATGGACACAATTAGAGGCATCATGAAGATGAGGAAGACAAGATGTTCAGGAGAAACACTCGTTAGGAGTCTTAATTGCCATTTAAAAATAATATTAGCAATAGTTTTAAAACTGTATACAATATGCTATATATATATATATATATACAGGGCGTCCCCGTTAGCTTTGGTACTCAAACAATGGTGAATAACTAAGGACAGGCACCGGCCTCCACTCCGACAGCCGCCGATATTCATAGTCAGAATTTAACACCACTGTATTCGTTCATCAGTCATTTTCACAGTCTGAGGTTTATTTAATCCATATTTCATCACCAGATTTTCATTCGTATTAAAGTTATTCATGCTCGTTTGGGCAAAGAAGCAGACAGGACACCTTGTATTATATAGTCATCAATAATGCTTGTGTATTACATGTAGTAAAGCACCACTACTGTTGTTTTTTCATAAAGACAGACTGTTTTCAGCAGTTTCTTTGCTTTCGGGAGGTCAAAGTTTGGTGTTAAAGTAAAAGGACAGTGGTCAGTACCTGGCCTGGTCCAGCAGTCTCACACACAAACGTCTCGTACTCTATAGCGAAGACCGGGGCATTGTCGTTGACATCTATCACAGTGATGAGAGCGATCCCCTTCCCTACTTGCGATGGGTTCACTGTAACACAGACAAAACAACAGGGTCAACACCTCCTATAAAGCTGTGTGTACTGCAGGTTTTTTCTTTTCTTTTTATCACATTTCAAAGCAAACATAGCTTTTTTTTTTTTTTGCAAAGACAGTCAAAACTTTATTAATAAATATGTCATTTCTAGGTTTCTTCATAATGTGAGCTCAGCAGATGCTCTTTACAATTTGTTAAAATAGGACCAATAGAATTGCTCCAAAACTGCTTTTAATACAAACTCTTTGCATTACTTTACATTGAAAGTAGAGTTTTTGCTCTTTCCTGTAGAATTACCATATTGGATATGCTTGTTTTTCTTACAACAGATGGCATTAACTAAATAATATATTTGTCTTTTCTGTAAACTGATTCAACTCAATTCTACAGTAATAATTTTTTACTCGCCCACGTTTATATATATATATACACAGGGGTTGGACAATGAAACTGAAACACCTGTCATGTTAGTGAGGGAGGTTTCATGGCTAAATTGGACCAGTCTGGTGTCCAATCTTCATTAATGTCACATTGCACCAGTAAGAGCAGAGTGTTCTCGTTTTTGAGATGAAAGTTACATTTCATTACGTTTCTCAAACATAATTTTCGTCAAAACCTCGTTAAGATAACCAGGATAAAATTGTTTAACATTTCTCGTAGACGACTCGAGTGTAATA